>CP050235.2:12740000-12802500 GCA_012066045.3 Morus alba
ATCCAATATCAAACATAAAATAAATATAAATTAGTCTATACTCATAAATTAATCTTAACATAAAGCAAATATAGATGCTTAATTCAAATATGAAGAAATTATATAGTAAAAATGAGTTATTTATCTAAGGTATACAGGTTATTAGAGGCCCAACCCACACTTCACCTTAAAACTTCAAGCTAAATATTGAAGAGAAATAGTATAAAAAATATGAAAAAAAGTATAATTAATTTTTAGTTATAAAATTAATAGGCCATAACTTGTTATGATTCATAAAGATAAGTTATAGATAAACTTGTCAAGTTATGATTCATAACCGGACAAGTTATGGATAATTATGAATAATACTTCTCAAGTTATGGTTCATGTAGAACAAATTATGAGCGAAAATAATAATTTAGCCTATTTATTAACTTATGTAAACTATTGGCCTATTAATTTTAATTCATCTCAAATTTTGGCCTATTTTCCCATTTTTCCCAATATTGAATGGATTGAAAAAAAATTTTAATATTAAAAATTGTATTTTTCAAATTGAGTTGGGTTGAGGTAAGTTGGGCATGCGAGTTTTGCAGGTGTATGAACTGTCCTACAAGTGGTTCCTAGTTTTGTCATTTTCCTTTTTTATTTTTTTAGACCTTTACACGTTTCTTTTTTTTTTCTTTTTTCTTTTTTTGTCGGCAAATTCGCACTTGTGAACTGTGACTACTTATGAAACTGCATGGTTGGGCTTTTGTAATGGCTATTTGAAATGGGCTTCGAAGTTCAGTCCATGGACATTGCTATATTGGGCCTAACAGGCCTCAAACAGGCCAGCTTCATCTAATCGGAAGTGCGGTTCGGTTTCTCTTTTCTTTAGCAGAAAGACCACATGACAAGAACAGATTACTATTGCCAAGTCTCATCTATCTCTATGGGCTTCATCACTACCAGATGAACGTGGGATACAAGCCACTCAGAATGATGATGGCAACGTTGTGAAATGTCTTTGGTTTGTAAACCTCATACTGTTGCAAATTTGGTTTGAGGAGAATTAGAGGACGTTTGTTTTCTATATTCATTATTAATTTTGAATCATAATTCATAGTTCTTTACCGTATTTTTTTTTCATAAAAATACACACATAAAATAAAAATAATTCTGAATCATGATTTTGAATACATAAACCAAACGTCCTCTTAGAATCTTTTTGTAGGGCTTGAAGAAATACTCTACTGATAGGATACTGTGACTGTTAAATATTTATGATGTACTTTTCCTTTTGTTTACCTTTTAATTTTCATATGGTTTACTTTTGATTGGATTTTATGTTCAGAAACAATAATCGTGACCCTAAGACTCCATTTGGTAAGAATGATAGAGAAAGTTAGAGGAATCCGTAATATAATGGATGAAAAGGATTATGGTAAAACTTTTACACTTTATTTGGTTGATGGGATATAGAAATTTATTTATTTATTTTTATTTTACAAAATTACTACAACGCTCATATCATCTATATTAACTATTTAAGTTTTTTTCGATGCTTTTTGTTAAAATAATCCAACGATGAACAAAGATTTTCTCCCATTGTGGCTCCGAAATGGAAGTGGAAAAGAGAGTTAAAAAGATGGATGAATGAGTATTTGTTTAATTACTATATAATTATGTTTACCATTTCATACTAAACTTTTTTAAAGGATAAAATGGTATTTTTAAACCATTAGTGGTGGATTTTATAAATCTTTCTATTGATAAAAAGATGCAAAACGGAATCCTTCTATCGATGAAAGGATGCAAAATGATAGGTGTGGAAAGAGAGAGTCTCACTCCACTTCTACTCTCCCTCCTCCTCCCATCCCAACATACTAAATAATTCTCACTACTAAAAAGAAAAAAAAAAAAGATATAAACACATATATATATATATTATATATGTGCTCTCACATAAAATCAAATCTCAACCGAATTAAAAACTCGAATTAGTGAACGCGGGCCCTAAATAGTTTTTTTTTTAGAAATTATCTTAACTACTAAAAAAAAAAAAAAAATATATATATTTATTTTATATTATTTCAATAGTGGAGTAAGTCTTTATTTTATAAAATTTTTAAATTTTTTTTAAAAAATATTTTTGGGGACATAAAAAAATATATTTATTTTATATTATTTTAATTGGGTTTAAGTGTAAAATTTTAAAATTTTTAAAGATAATAATATTTAAAAAAAATTAAGAAGAGGTCACTTTTATTCTAAATTTACAAATTACAAAAATTTGAAGGTTGAATATGACTTTTGAATTGTCCCTCGTCACTGCGTACTGGACATTGGCCTGAGCATTGATGATTGTTATTTTTCAAATTACAAAAACGAACTAGTCTTTGTTGGATGTGGAATCTGTCTTGAACTGCTGAAAACTTGAGCCTCAATGCATTGAATTTGGTACTTTTTTAAATATGATTTCATGCTCGGTGGGTACTAAAACAACAGCACATTGCAACTCGCAACTTGTGCAACTTGGCACAAAATAATAGAGAAAGGCAACTTTTGTACTTCTCACCCTGTTTCTACTTGAAGTATTTGTGTACCCAATTCAATAAACCCCCAATTGACTCCTTATCCAATTGAACAATATAACATTATATTATGTGCCTAGAGAAGAGAACTTTGTAAATAAGTGGATGTAATAAGTTAGAGTAATATGCTTAGATCCAAATCCAATCAAACAAAAAGACCCTCTTGTCTCTACCAATCATTTTGTTACCCATTTCAGCTGATTTCCCAAAAAACCCTATTCCCCAAATTGCCCTTCCCGAGTTCCCGTCACACATCTACATATTAGTTATCCAATATCCAGCATAAAATAGAAGGCTATTTATGTCATTTCATGTCTTTTTGGCTTTTCACACTGTTGTTAAGTTTTGCCTCTCTCCGCTTTCCCTCAGGGAAAGAAACCGGGCTCAGAATCGGAGCCACAGAACCTTAAGAAGAGCTTAAAAGGAGTTTGACCTGGAGATTAATGGAAATTTGGGATTTGGGATTTCTTTAGTTTGTCATTTTTCTCAAGGTAAGTTGCTTTTCCTTCCGATTTCCCATTCAAAAAATCTTCTTTTACCTCCTCTGTAGAACCCTTGAATTCTTTCTTCTCCCCTTTGTTTGAGCAATGGTTATGGTGTAATTATAGTGGTATTCAACATAGATTTTGGACTCTATAAAGGGTGAACACAAAAAAGAAAATTGAAAAATCTTAAATGTGAAAAATAACTGAATGAACAAATTACCATTTACTAATGTTACATCTTTCAAAATGAAATTCTGTTTACATTTTTAACTTTCTTGTGCTCATTTCTTCATTTGCTTCACATAGCTATAATGTTTGTTTGTTATATTTAGAACCAAGAATTATGTTGTGCCCTGTTAGAGTTAGTGGTTAAATGATAATCGTTTAACTATTTTGCTTACTTTGTTTTGGTGATAGTTGAAGTCGATAAGTATTCATGATTGTGGATAAATTATGATAAACTTGTCTTGTTTTATCAATTGGAATTTGCACATTTTACTCATTTCGGCACAACGTCGATTTGCATCATATTGCTATTATTATGCTTTGTTGATTTTGGTGATAGTTGAAGCAGATAAATATTGATGATTATAAAAGAGTGAGGGGTTACAATAGAGTAATCTTTATGAATTTTCATTTTCCATTTGTAATTGATAGTGTAAAGTTCGATTAGTTTTCAAGATTTTAGATCAAGAAAGATGTTTCGGTGTTGGGAATTTACTGTGTTGTCTATTCGTAATTGATTCAGTTTCATATCAGTTTGGAGATTGGACTTTTCGGTTGCACGAAGCATGAACTTTTTAGCGAGCTTGCTAACACATGGACAAAGCTGCATTATGCAAGCCTTGCAGACTTGGTGATCCCGAAAGAAATGACACCCTTATTTGGTTGAAAAACAAGGAAGGAAGACCAGAATGGTTCTATTCCCACTCCTCTATACTCACAGATAAGAGCAAGTACTTTGCTGACCAGCTCTCCCATCCGATCTCTAGTAATCTCATTGAGATTCAATGTTCAGAATTTGATTATGATCACCATGTCAAACTTCTAAGACTTCTATATCTCCCTGCACACTCGATTCTAGAGTCGTTGAACTCGGTTAAGTCTGCTCTAGGTGTTCTTGAGTTAGCAGTTGCCTTCCAATGTGAAGAGATTGTGCGGTGCTGCATCCAATACCTGGAGGCCGTTCCTTGGGAGGACAAAGAAGAGGAACACATTTTAAAAGTAGTTGCAAAACTTGGCCCGGTAGCCATGCCCATTTCAGCCAGGATTCAACCTGTGGACTTTACTGCCACAAAAAATGTCTTTGTCTCAGCAGTTCGCTTCGCCATGTCCATTAATAGACCTTGCCCTCCATTTGGTGATGAGCTCAAAACTTCTGCCCAAGAACAGGTCGAATACATGCTTGGGGAAGATGAGGACTTACCATTGGTCACAGCGGACGATGAAGTTAGATCATTGGTAAGAACAGGTCTTTCCAAAATATGCGAACTGTTTGAACAGGAATTATCCTCCCTGCTTTCGAGCCTAACCTTGCGTCCGAGACAGCAGAGGCTAAAATATTGCATAGTTTGTCTGATCTTGAATGGATGTGTAACATACTTCCCAAGATGGATTTGATGAAAGAATTTGTTTCCAACTGGGCTGAAATCTCCCCTAATGTTTTAAGCATTGTTGAAGATCAGAAACTTGATTTTCTCATGTGGGGTCTGAAAACTAAGCTAATAGAAGTTACTGCTAAAGTCTTGGACGCAGTTGGCTACGGCAACGTGATTCTTCCTGCGCCGTGTCGCGTGACATTACTTAAGACATGGCTTCCTTACATAAGGAAAATCAAGCCCCTTTTGGATTCAAAAGGCAATGAGGAGACAGGCTTTCCTCACAAGATGGATGAGGACCTGTGCCAAAGCATTGAAGGGGTGATTGTTTCGTTGATTCTGTCATTGCCATCGAATGATCAGGCGGATATCTTGGCAGATTGGATGATGGCAGACCAAGTTCGGTATCCCGACTTGAGTGAGGCTTTCGAGGTCTGGTGTTACAGAACCAAGTCTGCAAAGAGAAGATTGATGGAGGGCTTGAACAAAGTTGGCAATGCCACTATTAACTTGTAAACGTTTTCGCTCGTTTGAGCTTGTTGTACCATTATTTCATTAAATGCAAAGGATGATAGTTTGTTCAGTTTATTTGTTCTGATATAAATCAAGCTCTATAGATTTTTTTCTTTTTCTGCATCTTTTTCCATGTGGAGATAATGTTACAAACTGCAGGGCCTGATTGTTGTGAAAACTTTTTTTTTTTTTTTTTTTAAAGATGAACTATGTTTATATGGTAGTGAATGTTGGGTCATTAAGAGACAACATATATGTAAGATGAGTGTAGTAAAAATACGTATGTTAAGATGGATGAGTACCCATACGAGAATGGATCGCATAAGAAATGAAATTATTCATAGTAAAGTAGGTGTAGCTAGGGGTGTTCATGAGTTGAGTTGGTGCGGGGTAGAATTTTTTTTTCCTCCGCCCCAAAGGGTGCGGGTTGTACATATTTGGCTCCAACGATGTTAGAAAAATTTCACAACCTAACAATGTTCGGGTTGGGTTGGGGCAGTGCGGGGTGGGTTGGGTGGTCGGTTTCAACATTCAAAAAATCAAAGACTTAAAGTTTAATATAATATTCAAACTTCATCATTAAATAAAAATAGCAACCATCTTTATCAGTTCATCTAACATCAAACATGAAGCAAAATAGTCCATCTAACATCAAACATGAAGCAAAATAGTCCATCCAACATCAAATACAAAGCCAAGATAAATTAGTCTACATTTATAAATTAGTCTTAACATAAAACAAATAGCTTAAGCAAAGCAAACATAGAGGCTGGCCACTTAATTCAAATCCATCCAAAGCAAGCATTGCAACATCAACCATCTTTATCAATCCACACTCATAGGCTCCTCAATGGTTGTAGTAGGACATGAAGTTGAGTAATCTATAAGAGAAATGAAAATAGTTTAAGTAATAATTTGGATAGTTTAGAGTTCATATAATAAAATAGATTAAGATACATACAAATTATTGTTTTACCTAGGTTTTCATAAGTCTCCAAGTCATTCAAATAGTCTTTTACTTGTATACAATCATGTGTAGATTTCAACCAATTTTGAGTACAAACAAGAGCCTCCACCATCTTAGGATTCAAAAAACTCCTAAACGGATCTAGAATGCGACCACTAGTACTGAAAGCTGACTCGGAAGCTACTGTGGAGACTTGGACAGCTAGTACATCACGGGCAATTTGAGCCAAAACCTTGAACTTCTTGCTATTATCTTTCCACCACTCAAAAATATCAAAATTAGGGGTTAAAGGGTTCACATTCTCTTCAGCTAGATACCTCTCAAGGTCATTTTTCTCCCTATTATCCCCTCGTTGCTTCAAGAATTGACTTAGCAACTCATTGACCGGTTGGACAGGTGGTTGATTTGGAGTATTTGTAGCCATTTCTTTTTTTTTCATTATTTACCCTGTCACCATAAAAGGACATCATTTTAGCCAGTGTTTCATCCACTTTGTTGCACAATTTATAGGCTATGGAAACATCATAAATCATGTTAAAACAGTACCAAAGATATGTCTTCTTATATCGAGGATCAAGTATAACAGCAATAAACAACATAAAGTTAATATTTTTCCCATTGACCCAATATTTTTCAAACTTCCTTCTCATCCCAAAAGCCATAGTTGACAACAAGCAATCACCACTTTCACTTAACTCACTCAACTGTCTTTGAATGGTACAAATCTCATGAAAAAAAGTGTTGAAAGTGACATGTTCTGATGCACTAAATTTCAAAGTCACTTCATAAAAAGTCTTAAGAAATTCAACAAAAATCTTAGCATTTGCCCAATCTTCCTTCATTCGTCGTCCCATTTTTTTCTTCCCACCCTCTTCTTCCAAAAAGTATTCTAAGTACTTTTCATCCTCCTCTTCAAACCTATCAAAGGCCTTTTGGAACTTAAGAGCAACATCTAACATCATGTATGTTGAATTCCACCTAGTTGGGACATCTAAGACCAACATCCCCTTATATTCAACTTTCTCTTGCTCCATACAAACTTTGAACTTTTGTAACCTCGCAGGAGAAGATTTGACATACTTAACAGCATTTTGAATTGCTGTTATTGAGCTATGCATTTCCTTTAGTCCTTCATTTACAATGAGGTTAACGATGTGAGCAGCATAACGTTGATGGAGAAATTCACCGTCCAAAACAATGCCCTTCCACCCATTTACCCTCCGTTTGAAAAAACTCAAGGCTGAATCATTGGCAAAAGCATTGTCTACTATCACCATGAACACCTTCTCAAGCCCGCATCCATGCATACAATGCTCAATCAACCTCCCAATGGTTTCCCCTTTTCCATTTGGCATAGTACAAAAGTTGATAATTCTCTTTTGCAGCTTCCAATCAGAATCAATGTAGTTGGCAGTTAGACACATACAGTGTATGTTTTGCAAAGAAGTCCAACCATCAGTTGTAAAGGATACTCTCTTACAATAATTGCGTAAAGCAGCTTTCAATTTAGCCTTTTCCTCACTAAACAATTGCAAAACATCTCTAGCAACTGTCGTTCTTGAAGGAGGAATAAATTTGGGCTGCATTACTTGGCAAAAGTGTCTAAACCCCTCCCCTTCTACACTCCTAAATGGCAGCTCATCCATGATCACCATCTTAGCTAAAGCTTTCCTACAGGCTTCTTTACTATACCCTATTGCCAACAAACCACTCCCACTTTCACTAGTTAGAGGAAAACTCAACAATTTCTGCTTCTTATCTTCAACTCTAAATGGATTTTTTTTACATTGCTTTCTTAAATGAACCAACATGCTACTTGTCCCATGCGTTTTAGAACTATAAGCATAGTCCTTCCCATAATAATTACACACTGCTCTTTCATCATTTGAATTAGCCCCTTTTTTAATAGTAAAATGATCCCAAATCTCAGATTTCCTATCAGGCTTTCTTTTACCATTTGTCTCCTCATTTTCTAAATCAATCACATTTTTGTTTGGTGATCTATGAGCTAGTTTTTTGAAAAAAACTTTAGGGTCAACCGATTGAGTTTTAGGAGTAACAAATGGGAAAACTTTGGATTACATTAATTGCAGAAATGACTACCATTTTTTATAAGCCTTATTCAAGTAATGGAAAAACTTTCTATCTCTTTTCTTACATTGTAACAATTTGCAGGAAAAAAAAAAATACTCAATCGAAATCTACAACTAGATGGAAAATAAAAATGCTACTGTCAACTCTAACCTATGGATCTCAGTAGCCAATTCATCCTTTGTGGGACATACACAATTTCCTTCCTCAAATCTCACCTGACAAAATGATTCAGCATCCCCACAATCCAAATCTTCAATTCATCCTTTGTGCGTATGATTGGATTCAAATCATTTTTTTTTCTTAGTTGAGGAACATAACCTATGCTCGAATGCTTAAAACATAACCTATGCTCAAAGGTAATCTGGTGCTATATTATATAATCTATGCTCGAACATAACCTATGCTCGTAGGATCTTCAATAACATAATCTCGAATGTACAATTAAAACAAATCAAATGTACATAATCTCGAATAAACTAACCTTCAGAGTCTAAGGTCTGGAAGAAATAGGGATTGACCATCCACTCTTCCGATCACGAACCGATCAACCACTAGCTTCTGCCAATCCGCCGGTATTCTCAACCAACCACTCTTCAACCAGCCAACCAGCCACTCTTCTGCCAACCAGTCACTTTTCAAGTCGATCACGAACCGAGAAACATCAAAGGAGAAATCAAATTTCCAATCCAAACAAACACTAAAAAAAAAATAGAGATTCGAAAGAAATGAGAGAGAGAGAGAGAGAGGTTTCGTTACCTCCGGCTCCGACTTTGAGACGAGACACGAGAGGGGCTTAAGGCCCGAGGGGAGTTGTGAGACTGAATGCCTGAGGGGAGAGGGCGGCGCCGGCCGAGACACGAGAGACTAAAAAGGCCGAGAGAGAACTAGGGAGAGGCGAGAAAGAGAATGAGATGCGGTTTGCCTAATTGCCTTGCCCTTTGCTTGCCCTAGCCCCTAATACAATAGTGAATGGGTTGAAGGCCTGTTGGGCTGAGTGAGTAATGCTGGGCCTGAGTGAGCGCGGGCTGGAAGTAAAATTAATAGGCCAAATTAATCATGGGGCTGTGTTGTGTGGGTTGGGTTGGGGGTTGTGGGTTGTTATGGGCCTAACCCACAATCCGCCCCAAACACTTTGGGTTGGAGGTATAATGGGCCGAAAATTAAAAAATAATGCTTCTGGTTGGGTTGGGCGGTGCATGGTGGGTTTGCGGGTTGTTCGGGTTTATGAACACCTCTAGGTGTAACACTAATAGAAGAAAAGGTGCGAGAAGGCCGCTTTTTTTGGTTGTACAGGCATGTCCAACGTAGACCGTTAAAAGCACCAATTTGTGCTTAGAAAGACATTTTTTTTTAGGAGAGGAAATGGTAGACCAAGAATTACGTGGACTAAAGTAGTTAGGAATGACATTCTACATCTAGACCTTTAGGAAAATTTAATTTCAAACAGAGCTGCGTGAAAAAGTGAAATTCATATTATTGATCCTAATTAAATTTGAATTAAAACTTGTCGTTGTTGTTATTATTGTTGAGCTATGATTATAGTGAATAAAATAGGAGTATGTTTGAAGGTTTTGCCGGATTGGTGGATACTTCTACCTAACATTGAATCAAACTCAGATTAGAGTTGGGGTTGGTGGGGGACATGGCCATCATTGTGTTCTCACTCTTGTGCTAAATCCACCGACCAGTTGAAAAACAAACAGCTATAAACACGTTTTTTAAATTTCAAAATAGAAGTATGTGTTTGTAGATTTTTTTTTTTGGAAGATTTATCATTTAGGTATAAACAACTTTGGTTTCAAGTGATATTACGTATTTTTAAACGAGTCGGTGGAATTTTCTTTATTTTATTTTGGTTTATTGTGGTTCGTTCCACGAATGTTGCGTTTGATCATGGGTTCGCAAATATTATAGAGACAATTTCTTCCAAAAAAAAAAATTTGTTAAGATTGGCTTTCTCAGGAAAAGTATGCTCCCTTTGATGCTGAAGTTCTAACTCCACCACAATTAGAGACTAGTTTCCGGTAACTTCTAAGCACTTACCGAAACTCCTTGACAACTCTCATTTTGCGTTTTAGCTAGTTTTGCCTAAATCTAAGCATTGGAGAATTTTAAGTATGGGACAAAAAATTACGCCAACAACATTTTTCCTTTTTTATATTATTAATTAATTTTGTAATTATACATGTGTATTCAGTCTTGTTTTTGGTAAAGATAGGTACTTACCACCACGCGTCTCACAATAAAATATAACATATAGTAGAGGTAAAAAAAAAAAAAAAAAAAAGGTCCTTCAGTGCATTTTGTGTAGAGAAAGTGCTTCAACGCATCACTATCCACTTAGAATGCGTTTTGTAGATGAATTCAGAATCATAATTCTTAATTCTAATTCAGAATCAATGTTTGTTTACAATGATTCTAAATTATGATTCAGAATCAATGTTTGATTTGGATGATTTTGAACCATTATTTTTAGAATCTAATGTGATGTTTTAAACTAGCTCAAATTATGATTCTAAAACTGCCACTCTCTTAATTTAAGGTGATTCAAACCCCTGATTCTGAATCATAGTTTCAAAATCATGATTTGAACCTAAAATCATGAATCATAGTATTGACTCTAAAATCATGATTAAAATCACGCTAATTTAAATTTTCATACCAAACGAACCCTTATAGGATGTTTATTTTTTATATTCGTCCCTGATTCTAAATCATGATTCATGATTCTGTATAATATTTTTTTCTCATAAAAAATACAAATAAAATAAAAAAAATTTTAAATTATAATTATTAATTTATAAACTAAACTTCTGGTTAATAATTCATTACCAATACCAATGTCCATAGCAAAAGTAATAAAAAACAATTTGAGAACATCCCATAAAATTGGGATGGTAGATGGAAGATTAGTATGGTTCCTGTGTAAGGATGGCACACAAATCGAAAAAGTAAAAAATAACAATATGGAATTATGAAGTGATTTGGCATTTAACATTTCTTATTGCTCCTCCTTTTATCATATAGGAAAAATGGAATTATGAAGTGCTTCGATGCATATTAATAATTGTATTACTAAAACTCTCATCGTGTTAATCATTTTATATTTTCAATTAAATTAGTTCATAATTTAGTTTTTTTTTTAACTTTTTTTACTTTATGATTAATTATTTTTAAAAATATCTTTTACACTAATTAAATATAACTAACCTGAAAAGATTAACTATTTAATTTTTATATTATTTTATTCCTTTATAGTAATAAATGTAAATATTTTTTCAATTTAATAAAATTATTTATATTTTAAATTTAATAAATATTAAAATAATCTATATTTAACTAAAATTATTAGAATGAATCAATCAAAAATTAATAGCTAAAATAAATTTTTAATTATTTTAACTAAAATTTAACTAATTTTTTTTTTAGAGAGTTCCGATGCTCTTACCAACAGCACTATAAAAATTTTCAGAAAGAAAACACTAATAATAACGATTTAACATTACACTCCTTTAAAAAAAAAAAAAAAAATGACATTACACTCGTTTTCTTCTGTATTACCTTGCTCCTCTTTTAAAAAAACGACAAGTCGTTCATATGTCAAAACCACGAAACGAAAAGGAAGTTTCCATCAGGTTAGGAAAAAAAGGAAGTTTCCATCCAGATTTTTTGTCAATCAACGACCATCGATCACATTCACCATTCACCATTCACCGCTCCGCAAGAAATCTCCGTACGTGGTAATTCCCTTCTCCTCCGTCTCTCTCCTTGAGAAAAGTCTCATAAGTCCGGCTTCCAACAAAAACAAAACCCGCGATTTCCTAATTTTTCCCAAAATTCTTTCTTCTTCTTCTTCCTCTTCTTCCTCTTCTCTGTAAATCCATTTTCCATTTTCCCTGGATTTCAGAGCTTCAATCCCGACCATCGAATCATCAATCGATAAATCGAGAAGAAGAATAAGACGACTGCATCGGCGATGTACGTAAAGGCGGTTCCTACGACGGATCTGAACCGGAACACGGAGTGGTTCACGTACCCAGGGGTTTGGACGACCTACATTCTCATTCTCTTCTTCTCATGGCTCATCGTCCTCTCCCTCTTCGGTTGCTCCTCCGGCATGGCCTGGACCATCGTCCACCTCGCCCATTTCCTCGTACGTCCCGCCCTAATTTCGATGATTTTTGATTAATTGAGAGTTTGTGTTTTCTTGTTTCGAAATTTTTAATGAATTTGTTGTTTTGTTCTGATTTCGCATTGATAGTTTCCAAGATTCAATCTTTTGATTCATTAGAATATGGTTTTAGGTTTAAATCGAGTTTTTTGGGGTATAATTTGAATAATAAACATCGCGGAGAAGCAAAATAATGAAGGTTTTAGTTAGCCTCTGGACTTTTTGCTGTTTTAGGTGAATTCTGGTTTCTTTCGAATCCAACTGAATTTGCAAAAATAGGTTAAGACAAAAGGGTAAAGTTATATTTCTCTAATTAGTTTGTGAAATACATATGCTTTATTGCTTTGTGTTATGAAAAGTTGAATCTTTTCAGTTGCAATTACATACATTGAATGATATGTGTCAAGATTTGAGTTTCTATACTTGTTTATTTCTCATTCAATCTAGGACTTTTCATCTTGGATCAAATTTCCATCGTTCTTGGTTTTTGGAGCAAAAGAGAGTCGTATCTATTTGTGATAGCCAGTAGTGTAATTTTTCTAGTTCTGTGTCTTCTAGAAAATGAAGCACGTGTTAGTTCTTCTATTCTTTGGTTTCAGTCCTCTTGCTCATCATTGCCATAGTTAGTTAAATGATACCAAATACCAATTGTCTATTGGCAGATAGTGTGGTTGATTTCTTTCTCTTTGTTTTTGTTCTTTCCTTCAGGTTACATACCAGTTCTTTCATTGGAAAAAAGGAACCCCGTTTGCCGATGATCAGGGCATCTACAATAGGTTGACTTGGTGGGAACAGATTGAAAACGGCAAGCAACTCACTCGGAACAGAAAGTTTCTCACCGTTGTTCCCGTTGTGCTGTAAGTACTTCAGGTTTCCTCTATTGGTCTTTCACTTTGGATATTGATACATGGCAGAAGCGTAAACTATATATGGTTATCATGACATTGTTATGCGTCTGCCACGGAAAGAGATGCAGAATGATGCACTCCTTTTGTTGTTTCTATGGCTGGGTAAATTGCCTATGTTATGTATATAAGAATTTGTTTTCCTGTTTATTCACTTCACTTCTGAATGAGATTTTGGGTTTAGGTTTGTTCACCTTTGGATTTGGTTGATTACTACTAGGACGTCATGCAGGGTGCATACACAAACCTGCTTTGGCAATTTTTCTATTTAAATTAAATAGCTTAGCTATAGTGTGCTATAGAGAGAGGTGGAGATAGCCTTTTGGAGTTTGGACTGGTATGACCTCTCAGTTGAATGAAGTTGTATTTCAATTTTTTTGTTTTGCTTTCAATTCCCAATTCTTAGGTGTACCTGTAGTTTATAACCATAAAGATAAAGTTGACAATTCTAATACCATGATTATTTGCAGATAAAATTAAACTTGTCAAAGCAATAAATAAGTTCATATTTTTTTGCTTTTCCAAAATTGAGACTAAATTCTTCAAGAAGAGGATAAGTCGAGTATGATGGGCTGCAATAAAAGGGATGGACGACGTTAAAGTTGTTCCAAGAGAGTGAAGTTCTTTCTTACACCTGCGATTAAAATATGAACCTTCACTTTCTGTTTGATTCCCCCCCTTATCATTGGGAGGGGGAAAGAAGGCTTTATAAATCTTGCTGCATATGTGGAGTCCTGTGTTTCATGTCAGTATATCATTGGATTTGGTTTTTGGAATATGATGCCTTTCTCTGATGCTTTGGGAAATAGGCATTCTATAGTGATGCTGAATTTGAACTCTTTCCTTTGCCTACCAATGTCACTGTGATGCTTCTTTCTTTATCATCTGTGCCCAACATTTTGAACTGATTTGTCTACCGATTTGTCTTGTACAAGGCTCTCAAGAGTTATGTGTCTGCCATTTCGTTTATTTTTATTTTTTTATTCTCATGCAATGTTTGCCTTAACCAGCGCAAATCAGAGGACGCTACACTTGAATTGAAAATTTATGTTGTTTATGTACTTACCTCTCATATTGTCGTTTCCTGGGAACTTCTTATTTTCTGATGTATTACTAAATTGTATTTGACATGTGAAACGGCAAACTGAATCTGAATGAATATTGATACCTTCTTCCTCTGTTGCTCGTGTTTGTTTTAGTTTTATTTTTGCTTTAATTGGAAATATGTTCCATCCCAATACCTAAAATCGTCTTGTTCGGTTTTCCAGGTACTTGATAGCCTCGCACACAACGGATTATGAAAACCCAATGCTCTTCTTCAACACACTGGCAGTTTTCATATTGGTGGTCGCAAAGTTCCCAAACATGCACAAGGTTCGAATATTTGGAATCAATGCCGATCATTGATCAGTTACGGAGCAATATGAGCTTGGATCACTCTAGTTTCTTGGTCTAATCATGTTGGCTTTCCAATTTAAAGGTGAAAAAAAAAATTCCCCTTAGAGATGTTGAGACTTGGAAGGTGTTTCACACAATTAATGAAGCCATATTTTTTAGTAGTAGCTGTAACTGTAAGTGACAACTTGGAGGGGCAATATTTCCATTGTACCGGACGAGCTAATCTCGGTGAATTTCGTTACTCATTCTTTGTCATCAATTTTTTGGAAAAAAAAAATGTTTTTTTTTTTTTTTGGGTGCTATAACATTAATAATGGTCACAAATGGAAGCCGAAGCGAATTGTGATTATGAATTTTATTTCTTTCCGCCAGAGCAAGACTTTTTGTTGGTTATTTTCCTTTTTGAATTTTACAAGTTGTTTTAACTCTGCAAAACCTACTCAAACCATGCCTCAATAATAAAAATCCATGTGATTTCTTAGATCGCCAATCCGAGTCTCTGGTAGTGGATTAGAGGAAGTTTAGGTGATGTTTGTTTCAAAGGTTCTGTTTGATTTAAAATCATAATTTTTAGTTCTGTTATAGTATTTTTCTCTCATAAAAAATTTAAATTTAAAAAATCAGAATCATAAATAATGATTTTAAATAACTAAACGTCACCTTACTTGGTCACTTTAACGTATTATATTTTTTTTTTTTGACATTTTCGTAACTTCTACTTTTAAGTTGAAATTACACATTCCCGAAGGGTTGCACGTTTTAATTTCTAGATTGTGAATTTATGCTGCATCTTTGCCTCTTCTCGATCAACGTTAAGGTTGATTATAAAAAAAAGACCTAAGTACGGAAAAAATGAAAATGTAAAATCTAAAAAATTGTAAAAAAAAAAAAAAAAAGTCTAATTAACTGCCTAATTAAGCATCCTCAATGTTCCAAACCTCCCTCGAGTGCGCCCTTGTGCCCAGTCTCAACAGCCAACCAACGGTGGTGACACCGTGTGCGAAGGGACAATGATAAAGCGTCTACATCCCCCCACAACCTTCAAATTCAATTATTGATATAGTTTTTAGAGTTGTCTATTCTTATTTAATTTTAGTTTAGGTTTAGGTTTTATGTTTTATTTTATGCTTTTGATTTATTTGGTTCACTATTTTTATTGATGATTTTTTTTCCTCGTAAAAATTGATTGTTGATTGAGAAAAGGTTAAAACTTAAAACTGAGAATAAATTCAAATGTGAAGGTATATAAACATACAACAATTCAAAAAGAAAAGTTTGATCATTCGAAACTCTTAAAATAGAGGGTATAAAATATAAAAACACAATAAATTAATAAAAATAATATGAAATTAAAAGACATTTTTGGGTCAAAATAGGTTGTTTATTGAGTAAAGGTACGGATTGAGCATGAATTTGAAATTTAACTGTATAAACGTTCAATATACAAAATAAGTAGGTCTCGTTCATTTTGCCGATTCAAGTTTAGAATTTAAGTTTTATTATAGTAAAAAGCTCTCAGAAATAGTTGTATCTAACATTTTTACTACAGTAAAAATCTCTCACATAACATCATATCTCAACTCGAATTAAAAACTCAAATCAACGAACTAAACGGACCCATAATTTTTAAATAACCTCAAAATACAATACATAACCAAAAAAAAAAAAAAATGTAAAACATTGTGGATCGAATTCCAATATGCAACAGGACGTATAAATCCATCCAGCTTGTCTCTATCGTTGGGGTGCGATTCATCACGTGTAGTTTGTGTATCGCCAATATTTTGCGTATCAAATTTTAACACGTTACCTAGCTAGTGGATTTTTTTTTTTTTTTTTTTTTTTCCCAATTCGGAGTATCAATCAGTACGATTTTGTTGTGAATATTTTTCCAAGTAGCGTGGCTTAAGAGTGCCGGCTTTGACTATGTCGCAAACCTTGAGATAATGGTGCATGTTTTTTTTTTTTTTTTTGGCTGAGATAATGGTGAATGGTTATACATATATATACACACACATATCAATTTTTTTTTAAGAACTTTTTTGATATTCTATTAATAATGTCAATTTTTAACCGTTAAATTTAATTAACATTATATCAGATTAAAAAATATTCACAATAAATAATTTTTAATATGAATCTAACGATTGAAAAAATAAAAAATTACTGATAGTTTATTTTTCTGATCTTATCAAATAAATTCCCTTATTTTTATCAATAAAAACTTGATGCCCGTGCTATTCTTTTGTGTGCTATATATGTATAATAATACACGTGTGTGTATATATATAAATATAAAAATATCAGAATTTTCCAAAATAAAACCTATATGTAGCTCGTCAGTTTATACTAGCATGCTTTCGCACATTTATATTCTCAAACAACAGAGAGCCTCACAAACAATGATTTGATTTGATTCTTCGCATGGTCTGTTATCACTTCTTTTCATCTTTTTTCATCTTTTTTTTTTTTTTTTTTTTTTGCATAAAATACCTTGCAAATGGTAACTTTTTGGACTGTGAGATCTAATTCTTGGTGTTTAAGGAATATATGTAGATACACACACATGTGTATATATGTGTGTGTGTATATATATATATATATATATATAGAGTTTGTCAACTTGGGACCGAAAGTGGAGGTGCATGGCTGGCTGGATATTCCATGAAGAGGGAAGAAAAAAAATCGCAGACAGCCCATAGATCAGAAAGGAAAGTAGAATTCTAAGAGAGAGGGGTTATAAATTAAACCGTTAAATTTGGCTTGGAAAAGGACCTCCATGATAGAGCTTAGGGTGATACATCTAACGCTTGCTATAGGTTTATTGTGCACGCTAAGTGGCATACAGCAAAGAACCAAAGACATATGTACACACACAAAAACATATACATACATATAATAATATATATATATATATTATATTATATAGTTATTATAAAATTTTGGAGGGTCTAGATCTGGATGGATCAACTTAGTGGGGTGTATTATTCTTTAGCACACTTGCCAAGGGGAATGTTTGTGGGTCCCAACAAAGGACCAAAGAAAGGAGGGTTTGTCAGATCTTTCTCAATCTTTCACTTGGAAAAAAATAGAGAGAGAGAGAGGAAGAAGAGAGAGAGAGAGAGAGGGGTGGCATTGAAAGCAATCTTCATTCATGGAAATGGGACACTTTGAAACAGTTTGGATTATACAAGTCAGTAGGTGAGGTTTTGGTTGCGGCAGGTTTTAGTGGCAGCTCTAATTAACATATAAAACGTACGTCTTCTTTGAAGATTTCCTTTTATATATTTTGCAGTGAGTGATCATGTGAAGTGAGAGATCGAAGAATATCAAAGTCTCACCTGGCCAGCTCTTGCACTCATCACTTTTTCTTCAATATGCAGCTAATTTGCTGTACGAGTGGCAGGAAAATAAACAATATATAATCCCTATTGGCTCATCATGATGATACAATGTTGATCATGATCACCTTAAATACACCTGCTTAATTACAAAGCATTATAGAGGGGGAAAAATGGCAAGATTTCCAAGCAAACCATTTCAAATTTATTACTTTCTTTGACTTTTAATCAATAGTACTAAAGTCTATTGGTAAAGTAATTAAAAGAAAACTTGAGATGTCTGCCAAAGTCTCCCTATTTCATCCATTTAAATACTCCATACAAAGCTTTACATTATAGTACATTTATTTTTTTTTTTTTGTACCAAAGCCAAAATGACACATCATAGGGGGCTATTCCTTAGGTCACTCTCTAGTGATTGATAGAAGAAAATTACATATAGTAATAAGAGAGCTCATCTCTCTCCTCTTCTACTAAATCTTACCCTGAAAAAAAAAAAAAAGAAAAAAATTTCCGGTTCTCATCAGGACTTTGATCTTAGCCTCTCTTATCTTCTATCCTTACAGAGTTTCCCCATCAGAAGTCAGCCATTTTTCTCTTGAAGCCAATCTAAAATAAGCTTCAAAATCCCACCATGTTCAAAGACTAAAAGAAGATGCATCATCAAAAGGGTGAAATAAGAAAGCAATAATTAAAGAGAAAAAAAAAAAAAAAAAAAGCCCATGTATCCTATGATCATCTGTTAGTTACCATGAAGATATCCAAACAGCGTACCCACAATGAGAAATTAATATTTAAAAAGAAAAAAAAACCCCCATTAAAAAAAAAGGACCCCAAATTTCTTAATAATTTTGATTTTGATCTGATGTTTACCATGATCCTCCACCTAGCATTCCAGTCCAATACCCAGATGAGTCTCCTTCCTTAATATTATTCTGCTCATGAATAATCCCAGCAGTTGTAGTGTTAGTGCTTGAGACTTGATTCAAATCTTCAAAGGGAAACAAAAGCCTTCCACTTGTGTTTTCTTGAACATGATTCTGAAGATTTGCATATCCACCGCTAGTAGTAGAATTACTCCCAAGCCCATCAAGTGAAAAATTCAAACTTGGCTTGAATTCAGTCAGAGAAAACCCTACTGTGTTAGGATCTGGAATTGGCATGGGCATGAAGGAGTTAAATCCTCTTGAAGTGAGCCCAGTGAGAAGCTCCAACGCTGAAAGATGAGATGTTGTGGAAGGACTGGTAGTAGAAGTAGTAGAAGAAGTAGAAATTATGCTGTTGTTATGGTTCTTGTTGGTGGTGTTGTTTTCATTGATGTTTGGCAACTGAACCAAGTCAGAAATATTCCTGAAATCTTGAGAAGAAGTAGTAGTAGTTGGTGGGAAACCCAAGTTTAGATCTCGGCCTTGATTTATCATCATCTTTTGGGGTTGATTGGTTGTTGAGGGCTGTACTAGATCAGGAAGTCTGGTGGTGGTGATCTTTGATGAAGATGGTGATGGTGATGATGATGATGGTCTCTTGTTCTTCCTTGATCCTCCTCCAACAGGGATGTTCCTGAGGGACCCACCATCTGTCCAGTACCTTCTACAAGTCTTGCAGAAGTATCTGGGCTGTGTGAGGCTGTAGTTGTTGTAGTAGCAGAATTTTGTGTTTGTTGAATTGCACCTTGGACAGTTTAGGGCTTGCTCTTTCTGTGGCCTTGCTAATTTCCTCTCTAGATTGTTGTTGTTGGTATTTGGAGGCTTATTTGGACATATTGCTGTGTTTGTGCATACTATCTCTTCTAGTGGTTTCACCACAATCTCCTATATATATATATATATATATATATATATATATATATATATTAAAAAAAATAAAAAGATGATCAAGCAAAGAAGATCTGAAGAGATGAAAGAAAGACAAACGAAGAAAAACAAATTTGAGCTTGCTTTTTGTTGCTTTTTCTCAATATTAGAGATTATATTATATCATACTTTCAACAAAAAGAGAAGAGTAGTACTGAGAAAAGAAAAAGAAACAAAGAAAAGGGTCTCTTTTTAATCCCCTTTTTTCACATAAGCAAAGAAAAAAAGATAAAGTGAAAACTTATTGAAGAACCGATAAAAACTAAATCCAACCCAAGTGGGCTGGGGACTTTCATCCACTAACTACACACGAGCATCATCATCTTTTTTTTTTTTTTTTTCCTTTCTTTTTTTCAGAAAGAAGATGGCTTCTCTTTAAAAAAAAAAAAAAAAAAAAAAAAAAAAAAAAAGGGAAAAAGAAGAGAATTATGTTCTTAATTAGTAGATCATCATAAAAAATCAAAGCAACTTGTGAAATATTTCTTTGATCTCTCTCTGTGAATATATACCTGTGGCCATTGAGCAGTATCCATGGATGAAACTGAAGAAGAGGAGCAAACAAAGAAAGTGTTGTCCTCAAAGGAAGAGAGAGAAAAAGAAAATCACTTTGTTTTTTTGTTGAGAGCTAGTTCTTCTAAGGCTGCAGGGAAAGGAATGTTTTGAGAAGGGTTTGCGTGGAAGTTCTATGTGTTTGTATGACCCTTGCTTTATGTGTTGGGAGTATGAGAGAGAGAGAGAGAGAGAGAGAGAGAGAGAGAGAGAGAGAGAGAGAGAGAGAGAGAGAGATTATTTTGTGTTCTATAACATAGTATTATATTCTAAGCTTCTGAGTGGGAATATTTGTCTGCAGATTTATTAATTTAGTATGGTTTTTGGCCATGTTTATAATAAAGTTTTGAAATGAAACTTTGTGGGTGGCCAAGTCTTTTGTGTATTCATATTTATAATATGGAAAGCTTTTTTTTTTTTTTTTTTGTTACACTTTTTCTGACCAGAAAACTGGGGTTAGGTCAGAATTTTCTAAAATTTTATTTGGTCAGCCTGGTTTCTTGATGAATCTCTTTTTCAAAAGATTTTTTTTTTTTTAGGGTGTATATACATTTGGTTTGAAACACAATGGATTAAAGCTTAAGTTTTGGCTTGCTCTAATATGGTACTTAAACAAAAAGGAAAAAAAGCTATATAATTGCACGTCTCTTTAATTTCCCAAATGAGAAAATTTATCTACAACACATAATGATGTTGCCTCCAGAAAATTGACTAAACTGCATATCATCCAATCCATGCTGTTTTTGCTTTGAAAACTGACTTGTACTACATAATCATATGACGGGTCATGGTTTGATGGACCAAATGAGTGAAAAATTAAGCTTATTTTGCTTATTTGTCAATGAATAAACTAAGAAACTACTTGGGAAAACAAAATTTTGAAGCAATCCCAATTGAATTCTCCCTCCAAAAACTCTTTAAAATTTTCTTTTTTCAGACTTTTCTAATTTTTTAGAGTAACTATTTCACAGGAAAGATAGTAATGCATCTTCTAAAGAAAGGAAGTTTTGGCTGTTTCGTGTTGCTTGTTACTCATTTTGAGAGACTTTTCTCAAACAGAGATGTCATTAAATTCCGACCCAAATTTGTATGCATGATTTTGCAGGAACATGAAAAAGCGACTTGACTGCAGTATTGTACAACTGGGTTTATACTTCTTCAGAAGCCGACTTTCAAATCCCTATTTATTGCTATTTTTTTTAGAGGAAAATTACATTTCATTAAAATATTAAACAGTTATTTTGATACAATATTAATAAGCAGATTAAATAATTAACTGAAAAAAATACCTTTTTTTAACATAAATTATCAAGTGTTGAAAAAACAGATCGTTAAAATCCATAAAAAATAAATATTTACATAATATAAAAAAAAAATTAACCGGATCAAAATCACCCTATCAATATTAAACTGAACACTTGATATAGTATTCTACTAATATTTTTCCGATCCCTGTTTTAGTCCAACACTTGTCCCAACCAGTGATTTCTCAAAAAGAAAACCTACACTCGAATTAATTAAGGGAACAACAAGGCTACCAAAATAGCTGGCTACTACAATTATGGGCACAAATGATGTTCTAGTAATTGTATATTGTCAAGGGATATTTTCGTCATTACGATTCAGCAAGTTCCACTTGGCTGCATCAAGGTTTGTTTAATTTCAGCTATGGTTTGCTTAATTAATTGTTAATGACATTTGAGAAAATTAGAAAGCTATTCTGTAAGCCAAGTCTTCTACTCCAACTATATGAACTTGGGCTTCACATAATTTCTTCCTATGAAATTATGAGCATTGACATGCATACATGTTATGGCCTGAAAAAAGTGCATTCCATATTTCTTGATCTTTTTTTTTATTGGAGTATTAAGGGAGAATTCTGTAAATATCCTATCAGAAACATCAATTTTATTAATTTATTATATCTTTAATGCAATATATTCAAAACTAGGTCAAATAGGATATATATATATATATATATATATATATATAACTTATGGATGGGAGAATTTAAATTCTTAACTCTTCAATTTATAGTAGAGTAATGTGTAAAATTACTGCTAAGTTATACACGTAATATGTTTTATATTTTATTATTGAATTCAAAAAGAAAAAAGAAAAAAGGATTCTCAACCGAAAGACGATGATCAGATATTAGTAAGGGAAATGATTCAAGCAATTAATACTTCTACTCAGTATTCTTTGGCAATTTAAAGACTACAGCCATCATGATAATATAGTAGAAATATCCACAAGTATATTCTTTACATAAATTGTAGTTGCAGAAAATGAATATTCCAACCCAAAGAACCAGAATTCTTTGTTCTGATCAGCAAATAGTTACAACAAAAATTCAATCAAAATTAATAATTATGGAACAGTTCGTTAGAACATAACGCATTTGATGAAAAATGTATAAATCTATTCAAGACGGACAGAATTTATGGTACATGAAAAGTTATCTAATTACGAAGCAATGTTATGTTTAATTAAATATTCTCTGGTTGAATTTTTATGTTTTACAAAAGATTTTATTTCCTTTGTAAATCTATCCCGCGTTCGACGAATTTTCATGAGAAATAGAAAGATTCTATTTTTTTGGTTGAAATTTTTGTTTGAAAAGTAAAGGAAACAAAATGGAAGGACAAACGAAAAAAAAAAAAAAAAGAAGAATAAACTGTTATACACATATAACAATCACATCTAATCGATTACATTACTAGGATGCTTATTTATTTTTCTTATCTTAGATTATTACTATTGTGTTATTCGTGATGTTGCACGGGTGTATATTTACATATTTAACATTTAAATGTTTTATAAAAAAAAAAAAACGTTAGACGATAAAAAGTTCAATTTGTAAACAGTACACATTTATTTATATATTTGTGTGTGTATATATACATATACCCATTTAGTTCGTTGATTTAAATTTTTAATTCGAGTTAAAATGTGATTTTATGTGAAAGTTTTTTACTGTACTGTAGTAAAAAAATTAAATGTGACTGTTTATGAGAGTTTTTTACTGTAGCAAACTTGAATTCTAAAATCGAATCGGTAAACAAGGCATTCGCCTTTACTTTTCTTCCTTGTTTCTTCTGAGCTGCAAAAAATAAATACGGAAAAAAAAAAAAAATCAGTTATTGATTAATTATAATGAATAATAATAAATTTCTTTATATTTAATGAAATATTAATTTTAATACGTAGTAAATCAACTCTACAACACAGCACCCGGGAAGCCGAAACGACAACTATTCCAAAGAGAAGACAACTACAAGAAAAAGAAAACCTTAAAAAAGGCTAAAGACGAAACCTTAAAAAACGAACGGCAGAAAAACAAAATAGCAAGAAATGAGTATAAAAACTGAAAACCAAAAACTTCGAAGATTAACCCATATGAGTTCCACAACACACCGCAAGAAGAGAAAAAGGAAACAAAAAGGGCATAAGACAAAACCCTAAAAAATAGATGTGTACATTAATTTAAAAAATTCAGAACATAAGAAAATATAAGAGAAAAAATAAATAGAGTTGCATTAATAAACAATCTCTTTGCCAAATACTTTGAAATATTAAGCGGGACCGCTTTGATTTAGAGTCACCTTTTTTTATATTTAAAAAAAAAAAAAAGATAAGAGTTAAAAAGTCAAAACTCATAATTTTTAAAAGTATAAAGACAGATATATTTTATCAATTTAAATTTAAAATTTAAATTTTACTTAATAAAAAAATTTTATAATTTTTTTTTATTACAATAAAAAATTTTCATATAAAATTATATTTAAATTTAAATTAAAAATTTAAATATATAAACTAAACGGGTCCAAAACAAACTAAACAATATGCTTTAAAAAAAAAAAAAAAAGGGTCTAAGCATTTCACATGCATAGCAGTTGTTTAACTTGGCACCTAAGATTCCAAAGTGTGTGATAGACACGTGCGCCAGTTCTAAAAATGACGCCATAAAGGAGATGGATTAGTGAGCGGTCCTAATTTATTCAATTCCAATCCTCGTAATCATACCCATGGTCTATAACAATGGGCCCCATCTACTTGCAACAATGGAGGCCCACGTAGGTTATCTTCCATTAGGCGCGACCAACTACATATGACATCATTAGCATTACCTAATCATACATTCCCTATGGGCCACCTAGCGCTAAATATGTATTCGACACGTGGAGATTTTTGGCGGTGTGATCATTATTATTGCTGTGTTTAGAATTATTATTATTTTTTATTTCCACGTTTTTCAAAAAAATTTTAAAACAGCGTTTAATATAATTAAAAATAATAATAATTTTTTAATTTAATATAAAATAAATAATAATATTTATTTTTTTATATTTTTTTCTCAAATTAAAAAAAAATATTAGAATCCGTTTAGTTCATAAATTTAAATTATGTGATTTGAACCATCTTCAATTTATGTGTATTTTTTATGAGAGAAAATACTGTAACGATCATAAATCATTATTCAAATCAAGAATTCAAATTTAAAAATTAAACGAATACTTAATAATTTTTTTATACCGAAAATAATCATTAATAAAACTATTAAAATACAGTCACAGTTTAACTTTCTCAAATATAAAACCATTAATACTTTGTCCTACTCTGTCGACCAATCATCCCCAAAAATTCTAATAGCGGTTTTTTGAACAAACAAGTTTGTCATGTAGTTTTTTCAACTAAAGATTAAAAAGTTGCCTCTCTTTTTTTTTTTTCCTTAAAAAAAAGGTACACTATAGAAAAAGAGAGAAAGAAAAAGGAAAAGAAGAGGATGACCGTCTTTTTTTTAGTATTCTTAGTTTGGTTAATAAGCTTCATTGAGCAAACAAAGAAACAAACATCCCAACAAGCAACCAACACACAGGCAACGAATGACAAACGAAGTGGCTACCCAAACAAGAAAAATAAAGAATTAATCTTAAACCTCATTTATTTTATCGATTTAAATTTTTAATTTTAAATTTCTACAGTAAAAAATTCTTAAAAAAATCACATCTAACTTTTTCTACTACAATAAAAAGTTCTCAAAAAATATTACATCTCAAATCAAATTAAAAACTCGAATTTACAAAGTGAATGAGACCTGATAACTGAGAGAGAACAAATAGACAACACGACTCACGAGTCAAATCCACAATTTCTAATCTCAAATTCTCAATCTCTCAATTGTCCGCGTCTTTTCTGCGGGGGTAAAAGAATTCAAGATAGCATGACACTCAGGGATTGTTCTTTTAGAGTATAATTTGAGTGTAGTTTTTAAGTTGAATTTGAGTTATAACTTGAATTGAAGTTAGAACTTGAATAAAGCTGAGTAAAATTGAGTGAAGTTAAAACTTAAAAGAACGTAAACTTAAATAAAGTTAAAACTTGAATTGTCTTTTTTTAAATTTTATGTGTAAAAAAACATGCCTTCAGTCACCCCACATCGACCGCCAACTGCAAGGCTCGAAACAGTCGCACTGAGGTTTTTCCTCTTACAATATAACTTTGAGAGGCCCACCTACAACAGATGGCAAGAACCATCCCAGGCTGGAGGGGATGAATATCTTCTAAGTTGTCACTCTATATATTTACTAATAAACAATATCTGATACCGATTAGATGGTTGAAAACAGAGTTCTATCCAATTTTTTTCAAATTCTACTATTGAAATATGTTTTTAAAATGGATGGCACATGAGAATTACGTTAGTGATGATATCAACTTTTTTAAACCGTTAGATTGACGACCGACAGTCTCAAATTACAATTTAATAAAAAGAAAAATGAGTGTAACAATATTAACAACAGTTTAATTTTGTGAATTTAAATTTAAATAAAATATATAAAATTTAAATCAATAAAATAAAAATACCTATATAATAAAATTTTAATTTAATTAAAAATTAAAACAAAGTACAATACTAAAAAAAAAAAAAAAAGGGCTCCAGCTCGATCAACGGTCGCCTCCACAGTAAACCTAATCTTTCGTCGCTGGTCCACGCGCCGCCACTCATCATTGCGCGTCTGACGACACTACTCTCACCAAACGATTCTTCGGTCGCCGATCTGAAGAACTCAAACATCCGTTTGTTGAATCTCGGGCAAAATCGGCCGCGACCTAACCATCTTCGCACCTACATTCAAGGGTCGCGAACCATGATCGGGGAGGCGATCCATGGGCGGGTTGCGACCCACCGTCGTGATGACATCTGGGGTGGCCACTCACCTCTCCGGTGATCTGAAAATTTTCAGACGGCCGCCACTTTCAATCTGCAATTTCTCTTTACTTATTTTTGTAATTTTAAAAATCTGTTGTGGATGTTCACAATAGATGGATGGTGAGATCATTTGTTTCTGACAGTACGATGCATATCAAACAGATTAGGAAATACATTATTGATACGAAAATAAGGGGCGTATTGTAGCATTATCCCTTTTTAAAATTATAAAATCGATACGGATTCACATCAATTATTCTGGGTTTCTCATCAAGCCGAATTTTCGTCTTCTTGTCTTGTACGTGCAAACATCTGTAGCAAAAAGAAATGAAAATTTACAACCGCAGCAAATCTTAACCCAAAAAAAAAATAATAATAATAAATAAACTGCAGCAATTGACGGCGAATAGAGGCCGTAGGATGCCGATCATCTTCAGATGGTGGGACCCGACCTACATTACCCAATCAGAGGCGTCCTGTCCCGCGACAGTTGACCCTACAGTAACATGCATGCACAGGCGTACACCCAAAAATCCCCATTTGAGATTAATAGAAGCTGGAGCAATGGGCGGTGCGAATTTGAGTTATGGGAGGGCCCACAAAAATCCCCCGTGGGCCCAAAATTTCACTACAGAAGCGCGGCCCAAGATCCACTAGAAATCCAATCTTAGCCGTCGATATGAAGAAATGCCCCGTGATGTCACTCGATCGGCGTGGACCGCACGCAGTGCGTACACGTCAGCAAAAAATAGATTTTGAATTTTTCCCTATTGCAACTTGGATTATGTTTGGTAGAGGAATTCGTTCCCGATTCGAATTATAATTCGTAGTTCGTTATAATATTTTTTCTCTCACAAAAAATATACATAAATTGAAAATAATTCTAATCATATTGTTCTTATCTATAAACCAAACGGACTCTTGGTTTAGTTGGGTATACTAAAAAAAATTAAAAAAAAAAACTTGGTTCAGTTGGGGATTATTATATATATATATATGTATATATATATATATATGAATATATATGAGTATTGAGCGTGAGAATAGAATCTAGAGGGATTTTGTTATAAAAAAACTTAAAATTTAGAGGGATTTGATCAATATTTATGAAATATTAAAGTCCCGTTTAGTTTACGAATTTGAATTTAAATTTTAAATTTAAATTGATATATAATTTTATGAGAATTTTTAATTGAAATATAAGAATAAAATTAAATGTAATTTTTTATGAAAATTTTTAATTATAATAAAATTAGAATTAAAAATTTAAATATATGGAGAAATGAACGAGCAATAAATTTTTATGTAATGTGAAAATTTTGATTTCTTGGTCAATTTCGTCCGTCGATTGGGCCACATTTGTTTTGAAAAACGGGTATGATATTTTTTTAGGGCCCACTAAATCTTAGTTGCATTATTATATATAGTTATATTTACTATTTTTATTATTATTTAGTTGGTGAATGAGTGGGCAAGTATAGATAGATTAGAATAATATGGAAATTCCAGCTGCTTAAATTTCTTTTATTCCTAGTCCAGAATGGAAGGCATTCACAATTATTTCTTAGTTTATGGATTTAAAATCATGATTCAGAATTATTCTCGATTTATGTGTGTCTTTTATAAGAAAAAATAGTGTAGCGAATCACGAACTATGATCTGAATTATGACATGAATCTATCAACCAAACGCACATGAATCCTATTTCTTAAAGAATTTAATCCTAGTTTTAAGTATGTATGTTGAAATATACAAAATCATAACTCGGTCCCAATCTTTGTCAGATTAACTGTTGGGACATATTAGTCCGCAGTCACATATTAGTTTGGCACTTCAGCTTAACAAGAAAGAAGGCGGCCATATAATGCAACACGCGGCTAATTAGCAAATTGGATTAAACTAGATAAATAAAGGCATTCAAAAGCAAGAAATTTGAGAGTATTTGCCAAAATTAAAATAGGATTGGCATGCAAAGGCCGGCGCACCTCAAAAGGACCACATATATTATTATCTAATAATGCACTTATTTTTCCCCATTTCTTCTTAATTCAAAGTGGAAAAGTGGCACTCTTTTTTTTCCTTGGAGAATTGAAATCTTTTAATGGGCAGTATTTGATGTTAATTTAATTTACTTGGATTGCCAAAATGACGGAAATAAATGGAAGAAAATAGATGCGCATCAATCACTTCACCATTAAAGCAAAATCTACATGTTTTCTTCTCTTGGTGGAAAAAAAAAAAAAAAAAATCCTTGGTTTTCATTTAAGTGCACATGCATGATGCATGTTGCTAAATTATATGCAGAAACAAAAAAACACCAACCATCTCAAATCACAGTGGATCTATATGAATTTTAGGTATTATTTCAGTTATTACGCTGAAAAATTAGAATGGTACTATGAACAGTTGCGTCTGGTTTGATTGTTTCATCCTATACATTGGTCATCATAATTCATTAATAGGACTCACTTAAAAGTGGATAATAGCAATTAACCTTAACATTCTTCCAAAAGATTTAAAAGGAAAAAAAAAAAATATATATATATATATATATATATATATAACTTTAAACTTTAGAATGGCTTTCATCCACAACTTTATTGTTCATAAATTAAACTCATATGCTTGAGCACTCATCTCGAACAAATACCACAACTCCAACTCAAGTTAAAACAAAAAGAAAAAAAAAAAAAAAAAATTATATTTCTTTGAAATGATCATCAAGAGCTAGGAATTAACATGAGGAGGATTGGCTATGAAATGTCTCATTCATTTCGCTGATTTGAGTTTAGAATTTAAGTTTTACTACAATAAAATGCTATCACAAACAGTCACATCTAATTTTTTTACTATAATAAAAATTTCTCACATAAAATTACATCTTAACTTGAATTAAAAATTCAAATCAACGAATTAAACATATCCAAATTTGCATATTGACAATAATATGGAACCACGCGACGACTGTTTAACATAATGAAGGATCATAGATGTGGACACTACAACTGTATGAACGGCCAAATAAATGAACGCAGAGCCACATGTTTTGGTGCCTAAGGAGGGGCCTCACAAGTCACCAAAGCACAAAGCTTCCAAAAAAATTCCAACCCCATAGTCTCCCCCTAGTAGGGCACCGATATGACTAGGGCACCGATATGACTAGGGCTTGGACCAATACGTCTACTTAGGTTTTGTTTCTTTTGTTGATGGAGGGAACTCCTAAAAATTGACCTTTAATAAAAAATAAAAAAAATAAAAAATAAAAACAATCTTGTCTAATTGAACTGTCTACTACTAAATAAGGATTTTATAATTTATTAATAAAAAAACATAATTAAATAGGAAAGGATAAAAAGGATGATAATAACTTTAAAAAAAAAAAAGACAAATACTCCTTAAAATATATGAATCTTAAATTTTTAATCCTGACACTAGATTAATACACTTTACTTAAAAAAAACTATATTTGTCAAAAAGATATTTATTAATAATAAAATAATTTTTTTTTAATTTTATGCACTCTAAAATTAAATTTAATAATTTTCTCTAATTTTTTTTTTTTTTAATTTGTCCTCTTTACGTGGGCCTCAGATCTGACCCATTCCAAATTTCCAACAAGTTTACCCACAAAATCCAACTGACAAATCCCTATTTGTCGGCAGGGATAAAACTCGATGGGGCAGGTGAGGATGTTCTGGGAGGCTCTGTTCTCCGTGATAGGGAGAGACTTGGAGGGCTCTAATTTAATGACGAAATGAGTAGGGGTGTTCAAGAAAACCAACAAACCGTAAAAACCAAACAATCTAAAATTAAAGCAAGTCAAATCAAACCGTTTAACATTTTTGGATCATTGGTTGATTTTGGTCATTATTTTTCTTTTGGTCTGTTGGATGATCAATTTGGTGTTATGAAACCAACCAAACCGACTAAAAAAAAAAATCAAAATTCTTACATTTATAACACAAAAAATTTTGGACATTATCTTTATGAATGGAAAACTTGACAATATTTGAATGTTGTTTTACCGGAGTTAAATGACAAACTTTGAAACCATACGAAAAATTTTCCATGTTCGTCAAATATGGTTTTTTTAAGCTTAAATCGAAACCAGCCAAACCAATGATAATTGGTTTGGTTAAATTTAATTTAATTTTTTTTTTTTTCTAAAATATACAATTGATCCAAAATATATTTTATTTTCTTATAGGTCTCGTCAGATTTCTCCACCACGAAAGAGACACCGTGAAAACCCACCGGAAAGGCCTCGTAGGTCTCTCAAAAGCGATGGAAAGAGATTGCATAATTACCCTTGGATACAAATTGCAATTTTTTTTTTTTTTTTTTCATCTTCAAGATGTACTCATCAATTAATAACAAAGTTCCTTTTTTCTTTGTATGGATAAGCAATCTTATCTGGCGAGTTCTGGCATCGTTATTTGTATTTGGAACTCCTCTCAAGAGTATACCACACTTCTGCAGATTTTGTACAGTAATTCTCATGCAAAGAATTGATTCAACAGCTGAAGACAGCAACCAGTTCGTGAGAAATTGATCTTTTACCGATCCATATCAAAAAAATCTGGCTTAGATTATATTATAATTAACGAGAAGTGAAACAGAAAATGAGGGAATGACTCAACTAAACAAATATACTTCATTGATTGAACTATTTATACTTATGACATGTTTAGTTCGTTAGATCGAGTTGATATGTGACTTTATGTACAGATATTTTATTGTAATAAAAATTAAATGTGACTGTTTTTTAGAGTTTTTTACTATACAAAACTCAATTCTAAACTCAAATCGGTGAAATGAACGGAGTTCTAGTTACAAGAAAATAATTACTAAATAAATGCCATAATTGGTGACTCAAGGGAGTTGTTTTTATTTCATTATTATCGCACTTGAAACTTGTAAATTTACAGTTTGTAATTGAGTGACTGCCATACCTCTTGTAAATTTACAGTTTATAATTGAGTGATTGTCATACCTTACACAAGAAAAAGATTATATCAAACAATAATATGTTATTGTATATACAATACAATACTTTGATACGGTTTATCAAACATATATATATCTAAGTGTTTATATTTTGTAATCAGCTATTATAATGATTTAGGATGAAATCATTCCATTTCAAATAGAAATAAACAACTAGAATCTCATTATTACTAAATGCCCAAAATTGATTTACTGATTGTAAACTATATCCTTTTGTATATAGAAATTGCATACATAATTAAAGTGTGTGTGTGTATATATATATATATATATATATATATATAGAGTTATTGAGCTTTATGATATTTACTCAATATTATAATAACACGCAATTTATTAATTGAACTATTAATATAAATATACGTATGAAACTTTAATTCATACAATTTATATTTCCTATAAGCACCTATCCTAACAGAAAATGACTCCGGTGGAGATTGATCCTCGACGAACCACGGCTGCTTCTCGTCAATCTGCAGATGTGGTTGGTGATATGAACCTTGCCAACAACGCGATGAGACTCAAGACCAAACGCGGATCACAATCCCAAGAACTTCAAGACGCAAGATTGTTGAGCCTTAATCCGCTGTCTATCAAGACACGAATCAAGAACTACGAAAGATGAAGAACGCCACACCAAGATTACTAAGAAACACCCGTTAATCTCAATGATAAGTCCGATTGTTTGAATACAAGAACAATTCTTGATAAGTTCAAAGTCTTCTCAAGAACCAAGAAACACGAATATAAAAAACCTCAAAATCAATAATAATTCATTAATTAAATTAAAAACGAGTTTTGCACCCCTATTTATATAGGTTGCGGTTTATTCCTAAACAAGAAACTGAAATGTTTAATTATCTAAACCTAAAGCCTAAACTCAGATTCTATTCCAAGTCCAATTCAGGCTTCCAAGGCCAATTAGGCCATAAAGCTTTTCTCTAGGCCCAAATCGACAAGCCCTTTCTAGTCTCTTATTCGGCCAACCCTTGTTAAATTCTTTGCACTTTAACTTGAATCTTCTAGAACCTTAATCATTGTGACTAGGTTCTCTTCACTTAGATTTGGGTTTGTGTTATGCTTTCTTAAAGCATTTGACTTTAAACCTTGTCACTGGACCACTTGATAAACTCAATAGATCTCTTGAATGTTTCACCGTGTGCCCTTGTGCTCCACCTATCGCATTAGTTGGGCTTTGGCAGCGGTTCCGACGAAGCACAGTTGAGAAACCTTTCATATACATTATTACGTACCACTAATTCTTTTGGCTGCAAAATATTACTGTCACGTACTATAAATTCTTTTTTTGGTTAGCACTTACTATAAATTCTTTTTGGTTGGAAAATTACTATCACTCACTATAAATTCTTTTGGTTGGAAAAATCTCTACCACTTAATTATTTATATATACGTGTCTGCAGGTGCATATGTTTTTCGAAACGCCAAACAATGCCATGCACCACTATATGGTATTCTATGCGCATACAAATACAAAATGAAAAACACTGTTTGCTGAGACTTGGAAGAGAAGCAATTGTATACCAATGGTCCACCTCCATCTTTGTTTGCCTTTGAAGCTGTCGAAAACAGCTTACACCCCACCAATAAATGTATTAATTTATTATTTTTTTCAACCGAAGAAAATTAAATATTCTAAAAAAAAAAAAAATATCAAGCCGTGGTACTTTGAACAAGTTGTCCCAACCAAGTCTCAATAGTCGCCATCATCTTCCATCCACCAAATTAATGTCTAGTCTCGATCCATTTCTTTAAGATCCTCAAAAACAAAAACAAAAAAAAAAAAAAAAAAAAATCACATTTATCTTGTTCCAACAAACAAATACATTTATCACAATACTTATTGTTTATCCGTTTTTTCTTTTTTAGTAAATTTTGATGTTTTTATTTGGTCTTGCAAATCTAGGTCAGAAGTCAAACATTCAAAGTGGTCCGAATTTCCTCAAAAAATTTAAAAGTAAAAGAATATCATGCAAATATTCAGTCAAACACCAAAGTGGTCCGATTTCCTGAAAAGAAAAGTAAGAATATCATGCATATTCAGAAATGCCGTGGTAGTTTCTACGAAATATTAAAGTGGATTTTGAGTGCCCCATTCAAAGTTAGCTTCAATAGTGGTTGGAGCTGACGAAGTCAGATTAATATATATATATATATATATATATATATAAATTGTTTACGCAATATATATATATATATAGGAATTGTCTACGCATTTGAAATTGTGCATTCAGCACATTAAATTAGTTATTGGATTGATTTTGAACGGCCACGATTATGAGATTACTTGTATGTTTTTTTTAGGTACACGTGAGGGGTGTTTAGGCCCTGTTTATTTAATTTATTCGAATTTTATTATAATAAAAAATTTTTAAAAACAGTTACGTTTAATTTTTTTTTATTACAGTAATTTTTTTTTTACATAAAATTATATTTTAATTTAAATTAAAAATTTGAATTAATGAATTAAACAGCTCTTAATCTAATTGACTGCAGTTCACTAGAGGATGTAAGTAGAATATATTATTATATATATTAAAATATAATGAATATTGTGAGGTGCAAGTATGTCGTTTGTGCTCAAAATTTTTGCGGTAATATTTTTTATTTTTTTATTTTCTTCTCTAGGCAATTTATGTTTAAGGGAGTGCTAATAGAGATGGCCCTTGGCTCAATGGCTTGGGTGATTTTGGTTTTTGCCATTAAAACTTGTTATGTTTAGTTTTGTGCCTCTAAAGTATTCAACTTTTGGTGCCTACTCTTTGCTTTAATGAATTTTTTTGATTATCCAAAAATACCCTTTCAAAAGAAAGCAAAAAAAATTAAAAAAAAAATTATTAAAAGAAAATAAAAGATTGTGCTATAATCTTACCCTTTTAATTTCCTCTAAGAGAAAATTAATTCTGACCCTTAATTTCATAAGGTGAATTGAAAATGTCAAAAAACAGTCCATTGAATGGAATTAAGATATGTTGGCCATATTATGTGTGAACATAATGACCCGAAGTTCAAAGTCAACGAATTTGTTTGTTGACGCGTCGCACTAACAACCACAAGTCGTTCAACTAAAAGCTTGCGAATAGTCTTTCACCGGTCAACTTACGTTTTTCTGTCCCCACTTTGGCTATTTCTCAGGGGTCCACGGCGCGCGGTATGGGCAGGTTTGAGCGGTTTTTGTATATGACAGTTTGTGAAAAATGTCATTTATGGATGCTTAAAATTTAGACAGTTTAGACGGGTTTTTTAGCTTTGATTAACATAAACAATAAAAATAAAACATGATCATCAACAAATAGTCTTTAGTAAACACAATTCAAACTAAACATATCAATGCAAAGATTTATGATACGTGCATAGACAATTTGTCCGAATTTGCCCCGCAAATGTATTAAAAATGATACCTTAAGATAGATAAATGTAGCTAAACAAATTGCATTTGAATAATAATATATCAAGTCAATAAATAAATAAAGTGATAAAAAATAACACTAACATTTCTTTAAATAAATAAATAAATAAATAAATATATATATATATATATAACAATAATGTTATGGGACTAAAAGTGGATCTCAAAATATAAGTAAGGGCTAGTTTGTTTTATATAGTGATATTCAAATTATTAATTTATTTTTTCTCATAAAAAATTTGATTTTTAAACATTAAAATTAAGAATTATAGTTTGAATATACTTTCCAAACGTTATTTCAATTTTATAATTGAGGCTCGTCCTTTTTTATTATTTTATTATTTTTTATTTTTATAAGCTCCTCTTCTATTAATTATAATATTAGGCATTTTTTTCTCTCTAAAAAATAAAAAATTTAGGAAAGAGCTCAGAGTTGAAATTGTGGGGAAAAATAAGGCGATTAAAGTTGATAACTTATTTATCTTGGGATAATGACATGTTAGCCTTGTTTGGAGTTAGTTTTATTTTTATTTTTCACGTTTTTCAAGAAAAAATAGAAATGAGAGATAATTGACATTTGACACAATTAAAGATAAAAAACAGAAATGAAAATGATTTTTTAGTTTAGTGTAAAATAGGAGATAAATAAAAAATGACTTTTAATCGTTTTTCTTTTTTTATTTATATTTTCTCCTCTCTTAAGCACATAGAGTGAGACATTAATAGATTTTTTTATACTGAAAATAATATCTTAATAAAACTACCAAACACATCTTCAAAAGTGATTTATGTCTGAAATTGAAAGCATTTTCGTTTTCATTTTCATATAAAAAATAAATTTATTTTAGAATAAATTTCAAACGCACTTGTTATCTTGTAAAGTTATAGCAAAGTGTACATGGCATTTCTAATAATTATTATGAATACACAACTTTATCGTTAAATTTGAAAGTCCATGAATTGAATACCTTAAAAAAAAAAAAAAAAAAAAAAACTAACCGAGGCAAAAACTACACATATAAGCTATTATAAAGAATACTCTCATCTCATTACTGTTTGTCCAAACAACTCCATAAAAGCTATATCCATTGTCCATTGACACTTCATATGAATAGAATTTTATGGCAAGATATAAAAACACACCTTACATGAAAAATCATTTTTGCGTTATAATTAGGCCTTTTAGATGTATAGAAAAAAAAAAAAAAGAGATATCTAATTTGTTTTTATCAACATAGTGGTCGTTTCACAATTCGTTAGTTAAAACACGATAACTTTATCAATTACATGATAACAAGTCATTTTATGAATTGACATTAAATAAGTGCAACAAGAATTTAAATAGAATCTAAATGAATTTAAATAGAACTTATAAAGGTTTACCGTCATACGTTTTTCAGCTTATGTTGAATTTTTTTTTTTTTGTAACAAGTTTACAAAATAACTTTTTTTTTTTTTTTTTTTGTTTCTCTTCCAAATCATCACAGAATAAAAAAGAATGACCCGTTTAGTTCGCTGATTCGAGTTTTTAATTCGAATTGATATTTGATTTTATGTGAGAGCTTTTTACTATAATAAAAAAGTTAGATGTGATTATTTGTGAGAGTTTTTTACTGTAACAAAACTCAAATTTTAAACTCAAATAAGTGAAATAAACGGGTCTGAAGTTTCAATGTTTGACCCGGCCTCTTGTGGGGTGAAACAACAATGGAAATGGAAAGTCACCCGAAGCTCAGAATCCAAATTAGAACAAAGACCAAATCTTAAAACAAACAACAAAAAACCACTTTTTACTAATTTATTTTTTATTTTAAATAAAAGCTTAAAACATAATGGACCAACCAACCAAATCTGAGGGAAAAAAGCCAACACAACATTACATTACCAAACCGGTAGATTGTTGAATCAGACACACTCTTTAGGAAAAAGAGAGAAAGCGAGCTACAAACTCCTAGAGAACTACATTTATTAAATTAATAATAAGGGAAATAATAACAATAAAAAAATAAAAATAATACAAAAAAATGAAGATTTTCTAATACGCCTGATTTACTGATAGATTTAGTTTTTAACAGTTAAATTTGTATATTTTTTTTTACTCTTATGTAATTTTATGTAAATTTAACTAACATAAAATTTAACATACTGATGTATTGATGTATAAAAAAAAAAAAATCTCATAAAAAAAATTCTATTCCTACGATAACGTTTTTTAACACATAAATCACATCAAAATTATATTCAAAGTATTTCAAATATATATATATATATATATATTCGAAGCCATCAAGAAAAATGCCGAGGTCTATAGCAAATAATATCAAGAAAAAAAATCTCCATAAAACAATTTTATTAAAATAAAGAGACTTTCTCCTTAGGACTTCTCTAGTAGATTAATCTTTAATTAAAATCAAATTATATAAAAAATATACAAAATAAGTAATTTATAATATAAATTTAACAATTAAAAATAAAAAATACTCGTAATTTATTTTTATGATCCTACAAAAATACTCCCAAAATAAAAGTAAGAAGAAATAATTTCTGGAAGACACACAACACAAACAAGCACCACTTTTCACTCTCGAGTCTTCTGACTTTGCCCTCCTCCTCCTCTTTCCTTCTAGCACCCACATCGAGGCAATTTCTGTTTTTATATATATTTTTTATTTTTGTTTTTGGTAAAAGCCAGTTTTCGTTTTGTCAATATTCTTTGCCTCCGCAAGTGGGTGTGAGAGAAACAGAGTTTAGAGAGAGAGAGAGAGAATAGCAGAGAATAGAGAGAGAAAGAGAGAGGATTTGGGAAAGTGGAAATCCCTATGCGGAGAGTGGATTTCTGGGTCTTCACCAAAGTTTCACGGTGGCCCAGGTGAGCCAAAAAAAAAAAAAAAACACCCATCTTTCTGTTTCTCAAATATGTTTGTTCGTTTCTGAATTGGGATTATCGTATTTGTTACCGTTTGAGAATTTTTGTTCAGATCTTTATTGGGGCTGGTTTAATAGATTCTGGGTCGTGGGAAAATATATGATTTTGAAATTATTGATTGTTTTTCGTATTATTTTTGGGTCAGGATCTCCGATCTCATGGGATAAGAGCAAAATAATTTGGAAAAATTTAGGAAAGAAAAATGATGGGTAGTTTCATTTTAAGTGATGAGAGAGAGGATCAATTTTATGATGCTCGTGAGGACCTTTCTTCTGTGTCTGAATGGGATTCTGATTGCTCCGAGGACTGTAAATCTAGTGTTTCGAGTAGATTAAGGTACGAAGTTTGGGCTGAGAAACTGGGTAGTGTTATGGAGAGGCGTAGGAAGTTCTTGAGATGGATGGGTTTGGATTTGACTGAGGATTTGATTGCGAATGAGGACAAAAGAAGAGCACTTTCTTGTGATGAGATTGAATTGGATGTTGATAGAGTTAAGGAAAACAGTCGGACTGTGCTCAGAACTTCGGTTTTCAAAGAGGTGATCTCGTTGAGCGAGTCTAGTAGCGTGTCTTCCTCATCGAATGAGGCTTCGGATTCGATGGAAAACGGTGCTTTGCAAGAGAATTTCTTGTGTAAAGTTGGGAATTCAAATGACGGACCGGAGTTTTTGAAGGAGGAATTTGGCCTAGATAGAATGGTCAGCAGGTTATGTGTAGCCCGTTCGGAGCAATCAGGAATCTCTGAGGGGGTTCAGAGAGACCACAGCCGGTCTCTTTCGGTTGAGGATGCTAGGCACTTTGTTGATGCCAGAAAGAAAGTCAAGAAGGGTTGGCTGAGAAGATTAGGTGTTGGGATGTGTGTTGTTGATACGAATGGAGATGCTGTTCTTAGTCCCGGTGATGTTCAGCCGAAGATTGGAACGGGGATGCAGAGGGTTCAGGTCTATCCATACAAAAAGCAGACCAAGGAACTCTCTTGCCTTCACGCTGGACAAGAGTTTAAAGCGCATGAGGGTTCGATACTTAAAATGAAGTTCAGTCTTGATGGACATTACTTGGCAAGTGCCGGTGAAGATGGTATTGTGCGTGTATGGAAGGTGAATGAAGATGAGAGGTCAAAGAAATTCAACGTTGCTGGTGATTCTTCGTGCCAGTGTTTCACAATTGATCACTTGTCCAAGTTAAGTCCTTTGGAGGTGGATAAAGAGAAACACAGTAAGGTAAATACGTTAAGGAGATCATCCAATTCAGCTTGTATCATTTTCCCTCCTACAATCTTCAATATACTGGACAAGCCTCTGCATGAATTCCGGGGACATAGCGGTGAAGTGTTGGATCTCTCATGGTCAAGCAAAGGGGTTAGTAACTCAGTATCATCATAAGCAAGCAATTTTTTTGAGCTATTTTATCCTAGTTTTATTTGAGGAAAATACTAGGAATCCCAGGTGATTTTTGTTCGGAATGATGTGGCAAGTGAAGTGTCATATTCTAATTTTTGGATATGTTTATGGACAGTTGTATACTGAGAATTGAAAGTTTTTAAGTCTTGCCGCATCATTTGGTGCAAAAAGTTTGGTGGATGACTTGGGATCCCTAGCATTAGCATTTCCCTTTACTTGAAAGCTTTTACATTGCTCTAACTTAAAGAACTTGTTTTGTACTTCTTCATTAGTGTGCTTGTTTTTTTGTTTTTATCAGTTGCTGAACTTTCTGATATCAATGTCTTTTTTTATGTTATTTATATGTCCTGCAGTTTCTGCTCTCATCTTCTATTGATCAGACGGTTCGTTTGTGGCAAGTGGGAAGTGATAGATGCCTTAGAGTTTTTTTTCATAATAATTATGGTGAGCCTTTTGTTGCTTTTGGTAGATCAATATTGCTGTCCTGCCAAACAGTTTTTTTCCTCAATTTGGTTCAGATTGCTTATTCATTAAATTGTTTTGGTTGATGCAGTAACTTGTGTTGATTTCAATCCGCTGGACGATAATTATTTCATCAGTGGCTCAATAGATGGAAAAGTTCGCATCTGGGAAGTTCGTCGCTGTCGGGTTGTTGATTACATTGATATTCGAGAGATAGTCACTGCTGTGTCCTATCGCCCTGATGGAAAGGTCTGTCAGTGGATTTGTTCCTTGGAAATGATAACTTAAGCACGATAATTACAATTGATTTGACTAATCTTACATCTAACGGGTCTATTGGAATACTTGCAGGGGGGAATTGTTGGCACCATGACAGGCACCTGTCTTTTCTATAATATCATAGGTATAAACCAAATTCATTTCACTATTCTGCTACTTCACTAAAGCTTATATTTGCTTAGCACTAATAGAAGATTTGGATCCAAGCCAAGTTTGAAGTGTTTTGGTTTGATTTTTTAGAGGAAGAAAATAGTAGAATAGATAGACAAAAGGAATCGGTTTGGTCTCTGATACCATTTGATGTATTTAATATAGACTAGCAAGCATGAATTTTTGTGTGATGCATCTTTAATCTGGATTTAGATGTGTAAAGAAATCCTTAAATTTGTTATTAGGATTTCATTTAAATGATTGGATATTTTTTCCTCCATTTTCAAGTTCATCTTAACCGTGTTTGTAGACAATCGTCTGCAATTGGATGCTCAAATTTTCTTACAAGGAAAAAAGAAGTCAGCAAGCAAGAGGATTACTGGATTTCAGGTTGTTGAATCATTTAAAAGCCATTTTGTTTTAAGTGAGATTGCATTTCACCTTCTTGCTTTTGCACCCACCTGAGTACTAACATCTGAGTTTTCAGTTTACTCCAAGTGACTCAAACAAAGTCATGGTCACCTCTGCGGATTCGTTAGTCCGTATAGTCTGCGGGAACAATGTCATCTGCAAATTTAGAGGTGTGTGCTAACTTTATATCTTGTCAATGTGAGATCTTGGTTCTTTCATCTGCTTTGTTGATAGATAGGTTCCTTTAGTTACCACTAAGTTTTATGATTTTTCTTATGTGGTTTTGCTTAAAATTCCTATTTTGATGAAACCTAATTTTAACTCTTTTCTTCTCCGTGCTTAGGTCTTCGAAATGCAGGAAGCCAGATGCCTGCATCATTTACTTCAGATGGGAAACACATTGTCTCGGCAACCGAGGATTCAAATGTCTACATCTGGAACTACACGAACCAAGAGAAGACTTCTTCTCGAACAAAGAACATATGGTCTGCTGAGAGTTTCCTGTCGCACAATGCATCGATTGCAATACCTTGGTGTGGTTCAAAAACTACACCGGATGCAATTCCATCCCCAGCACTCATTGGGGACACGCTAGGAAGTGGACTTGAGCATGGTCAAAAGCATCCCTATCTTGAGGAGCATCCACAACAGAAAGTGCCCATCTCTTCGCCCGATTGTTTCCGTGGGTTTCTGGAGTCCTTGCCAAAGGGAACAGCAACTTGGCCCGAAGAAAAACTTGTCAACTCAAGTCCCATGGCAATTTCTCCCACAACGCTTACCTCCAAGTTCAGGTTCTTGAAGAGCGCTTTGCAGAGTATGTCCGGTTCTCCTCACATGTGGGGTCTTGTGATAGTAACCGCCGGGTGGGATGGACGGATTAGAACCTTCCTCAATTATGGGCTGCCAATTCGCATATGAAACCTTTCAGTTTCACGATAGGTTGGTATTTCTCGAACAGCGGCAATTTCACATTGCTGCAAAAAGCAGTTAGTTTAGAATCAAATTGTGCTGTATGCATGCATATACGCAAATGCAATATAGATATATAACAGTCTTATTGAAAAGGGGTTCGGATTCATGACTAAGGGATTAACAAGTGTATTTATATAAAAACAAGATCAAGTCAGATAATAACAGAAAGCAACGGTTTGTCTAATCCAAACTGCGGACCCAAACCGGTTCAGTTTGATTGGCTGGCTGGGCATTGCTATCCTTTTGTTTTGTATTGGTTTCCATGGATATAATACAAGTCAATCATACGATTCTTTGATTTGTTACTCAAGGACACTGTCAGCCCAAAGATTAGTTGAGGTTGCATGTGGCAATGGTCCCTTGTGTTTGTAATTTGTATACGAAGGCTACAAAGTTGTGTGCATAATACAGTTTGTCTGTGGGTCTTTTCCTCATACGGGAATGATTATATGTTTATTCAAATTTCATTTATGGATTTTTTTTTTTCCTTATTATCCCAGCTATACTTATGCATCAAGTTCTGTCAGTTTTATGCTATGAATTTAATCAAATCTAACTTCTAGAAGCATGTACTATCGGTAAAAAGTTCCCATGTTCTATTGTGCTGTGCGTCCGAAGTTTGTGGTATATTTTGGATTTATCGGAACCATGCCATGTAAGAGCATTATGACATTTTAGTCTTTTTTTTTTTTGTTAATTCGAATTTTTAATTTAAGTGAGAAAATATTGTAACATAAAAAATTAAAGTTAAATTCTTATAAAAGAAAATATTGTAATAAAAACTTGAGTTTTGATTCGAATTAACAAAACGAACGAGGCTTTTGTTACCTATTCTTCACTATTTTTTTTATTTTTAAAATTATTTTTGTCATCCTACATGTGACTAGTTGGAAGCAGGCGGATGCAGAATTTTTTCAAAGTTCTGTTTTTTTTTTTTTTTTTTTTTTTTTTTTTTTGTTTTTTTTTTTTTTGTGTGTGTGTGTGTGTGTTTATTATTTCATAAATATACAGAAATCGAACAATAATAAGAAAATATTGTTTGAAACGCTTATAGAAAAAATGTTGTTTAAATATTAAAGACGCATTTGAGAAAAGTTATTTCAGCACAACAATTAAGGAAAAAGTTAATTAATGCCACATTTGAAGAACTATTATTTATAGGACTGAGAAAGAAATATTTGCATGGAGGCACATTGTATTTGTAGGCATCCAGATAACATGCATTCTGAATGAGTGAAAACAAATTATGTAAAACGCATTCGAATGAGGAATCAAATGGATGGTGCATAATAGATAATATTAAAATTAATATTTATATAGCTTAATATAGCAAAGCAAGATCCCCTAATTACACCAAATAACATACACATCCTTACGTCCTTGCTAGTGGGCCTCCTTTTCCTATCAATCCTAACGTTGCAATCCAATCTTGTATTCGGACGCTCAGTAAGTAGGTAGCGTTTTGGGATGTCATACGTATTGGATGGCTCATCCCTTTTCAACTGTGGCAGTGAACCTTCCAAAAACTGATTTCCAGAGAAGTTAAAGACCCTGAGATTGCGAAATGAGCCAATGGATGCTGGGATTTTCCCAACGAAGAGATTGTTTGCAATAGAAAGTCCTTCCAGGTTGGGAAAGTACTTCAAGAAACTCAGACATATCAGCGACGACAAATTCGGAGGAACTTCCCCAGAAAGTTTGTTGTTTCCGAGGTTGAGGATTTCCACCGTGGTATTTGGTCAACGAGGTTGTTGCCAGAAAGAGAGAGCAGCCGTCCGAATTAAGGGTGTTTAAAAAATCACAAGGAATCTCAAGGCATTTATACACCAAAGAAGGCAAAATATCTTTCTAAATACATGGCTCTTCTCCTTTTAACTCACCCAAAAATACCAAGTCAGCAAAATCTTCTCATTAATTTGTTCCAAAACTCCATGTATTCATCTCTTAGGCAAATCTTCCTCTGAAAATGAGAAAAACACCACCAAAGACCACTGAAAACGTCACCAACATAACACGCCAGCATCAAAGACCAAAATTCAAACTACTTGGAGGGCATATTTCTCTCCTTTTGAAGCTCCACCTCTTGCCTATAATGACCTCCACATTTCCACCACAAAATCATCCCAATACAGCCAATAGTACATGTAAAAACACCTGAAAAAAATGGCTAGAAGAGGATACGAAATCCGTTTCATTTGCAATCTTGGAATCCAATAATGAGCCTTCAAAAGAGCACTAGTCCTATATGACTTGACACTCGGGGGGTTTCTTTACTATAGTGGGTTGATGGTAGTGTAAACATAAGAGTGAGTGTACTTCATTTAGAGAACCTTATTCTTAAGGCAAATGAAGAAAACAAAATTGGATTTGAATTAATAACATTTTAAGTAGTTAATATACAATTACTGGGAAAGAATGGATGATTTTCAAAATTCAGAAGGGCCACAAGTCTCCCCAGAGGGATTTCCGAGCCTGACGATGTAAGATGGGGTTCTTATTCTTTGTGATGATTATTCGCTCGTATGAACCCTCTGAACCATCCTGCTTCGTCGATCGGCAAACGTTTATTGAAACCTGCTTGCCCCTTCGAATAGGCGAAAAGATAATTCTACCCCAACCGCCCCCAAGATCAGCACGGTTTGTTTCTTCTTCTTCAGCCTCATCATTATCCTCGACATCCGTTATTTCCGTTTCTTCAGAATCATAGGTAATTGGGTCGGGTTCCTCAGATGGGACAACAGCAAGTTCTTCTTGTTGCTTAACCAAGTCATCTGGCAAAGTCAAACACCAATATCGAGTGGGAAATTTGTGGTTTATAATTTTCCCAGTGCACTAAAATGTACATATAGTGTCAAAAGATGCTAATATATCCATGAAAAATAATCATATTCATCGTGGAGATTTTCTGAGAAGTTTGTAAAACAAAGTAAGGTTGCAGAGACGTAAAGAATACCATAATCAACTTCAACATCTTCTGGTTTTCTTTTAGCAAGCTGTTCCTTCAATGTCTCAAATTTCACTCCATCAAGTGGCCAAGCTTCCCTGCACATCGACACCTAAAATTAGGAAATATTTTGAAAAACTAATATGCAAGTAAAAGTCGCCTCAAATCAAATGATGGGTAGATACGTTCATGGTCAAAGATGACTAAATTAAAAAATGTTAACGCATGCTAGTTGAAAAGAAAAACTCACTTTGGTCGTTGTCCTCTCCTGAAAGCAACAAAAGAAAATTTCTCATCCTCAAAGCCACGTAAAACCTTACCCTTGCAACGCTACAAAGGCCACAAAAAAGAGTTGACTATCAGTAAGATTTATTTGCTCCAATTGTGATATCACTGCAAGTCAGAAAAGGTTAAAAAATTGAACAAAATGAACCCATAGCATTTAACAAGATGCAGCTTCAGAAAACCAAAGGGTCTGAAGGTTCGGTGCCACGGATGACATTTCAAATAAAATTGAACAAAATGACCATAGGATGGGGGAAAAATAGCAAGACTAGAGAAATAAGACAACTATTGTACTCCATGGGAGATTTACTGGTTATTGGTATTATAGGACAAGCATCAACACACATTCTCATTAAGACACAAGGTTTAAACACACACACACACACACAGCTTAAAATTCCTTCATGATCGCATATGTTTCTAATGAGTCAAAACTCAAATTGAACATGCTACAAGCAAATGATCAAAATCTAGTTTTGCTCAAACTTCGTTTTGCATATATGTTTCCTTTTTCTCATTGTACGTGTCAAGTGAATATATAGTCAATTTAAACGTATTATTTTTCACGTAGTAATGAATGTCTACTTTTAAACTTCTTATGCTAGGATATATTTCAAATCACATAATTTTTATGCAAACAATACAGTGCATACTCACTGTAGGACATGATTTAATGAGTTAGGACAGACCTTGTATGTACGCTGAGTAGTCGTCCTCTCCAAGCGCTGGACGAAATGACAGTAAGTTCCTGTTTTCTCCAACGGACATGCCCCATCATGAGCACACTGCATCACGATTAAAGAGAATAATTTCATAAGAAACAATTAAAACTATAATTAATAAAACAAAAAAAAAGACAGTAAATTTGTTTTGGGCTAAGAACAGAGGAAAATAAGGGTGAAGAGCTATTATACTCACAGGAGCAACTATATATGCACCACTTTTTGGATCCAATAAGTCCTTAGAAGCTTCGCCCTTTTTGCCTTTTAATTTCCGCAATTTCTAAGAAATCGTGAACAAGATATTATACACAAGGTAAAGAAAACTACGATTAAGAACATGGCATTGGAAAACAGAACAAAAACCTTGTCCCTAAGAAAAATTAGTGAAGAGCTATTTACCCTTTTCTCCATCCATAATATATGCGATCGCATTTGAGATATGATGCTAGATCCTTGCGGTGTTCCAGGTTCAACCAAAACCTACAAAATATTTGGATGTTAAAGGAAATAAAATTAGGGGGAAAAAAAAAGGTTACAACTTACATGATGCATTTTTCACAACATTCTCTTCCTTCAATTTTACCAAATCTCCAGTATTATTAATCAGGGACACTTAAAACACATTAAATTTTGAGAAATCTTTGTTTTTTTTTTTTTTTTCTACATCAAGTATAACAACCTAGACAAAATCATAACTAATTTCTCTCTTGCCAATGTCATGTATTCTCATGGTAAGATTTTAAATTAATCACACGGGCTGAAAATCTACCAGAACATCCTGTGTAAGCTCCCAAAGCTGGCGTACTATAGTTATTTGGTCCTGGAAAGACGGAATCTCCCCAAGCACATAAGACTTCAAACAAGAAAAAAAAATTGATGAGTATCGACATAAAGGTCACATATCCAAGGCATAGAATTCATTCTACAGGATCATATGAGGTTGAAGAAGAAGGGAGATGGTGACTAAAAGACAAATAATAAGGAAAGATAATAAACAACTTACTGCAATCACAATATCGTGTTTTCTTTCTGACTTTTTAATTTTTTTCGATAGAGCTTCAATGCTTTCATAACTATGAATAAGTGGCAAGTTCTTCAATCCTAAAACTCATAATACATCACCGTCAGAATTTTGGTCCACCAATGTCAAGAAAAACTATAAACATGATTTTAAATAATCCAACTTTATATCGCAGGTAAAAGATAACCTCAGTTGTTATAATCATATGGTCATCTATTTGCATTATCGTCATCCCTATGATCTCAAAGGAAATAGATTACTCAATTCAAAATGAAGACCTTGTATTAGGCTCCGGCCTGCACGCTGCATAGACTGGGATGGCTCTATTAAATTGACTTTCTCCAAGGACTGTGGCCAGACTTCTCGTAGAGCCCTATGACATCCAATTTATATTAAGGGAATCCAAAGATTATAATGATAATCTCATAAGCATGTTGTTCTGTAAATATATGAATTTCACCAGAAGGCTGAACCCGTGCCAGCACCAAAATCCAGCACGGTTGATGGAGAGAAGCTGGGCAGTCTTCTGCGGACCTGAATATAGATAAATTTTGAAGAAACGTGTATAAATATACGGAAATTTACCGACTCAATGGCTCTAAAGAAAAGAATCAAAAGCGATTCTGTTAGGTTCCATATTCAAAACAAGGTTTACGCATATGAATTGAAGAAAAAAAAAAAAACACCAGAATCTGCTTTTGGTAACCTCTTTTTTGAAATACTGTCTTTGACTCAATTCCATTTTCATATAGTACAAGTTAAAAAAACAAAAATATTATTGCTTCCTTAAGATCCAAAATGCTATTGTGCCATTCCCATTTTTAACTATCCTCTTCTTTTCATCCTTCAAAAACTCTCTCCCCCTCAGACACTACCAATCAAACGCATTTACACATGTAACAAATACTATAATTCATTAAGTAAATGTACTTCTCAAAATACCAAAGTTTCCAAATTTCAATCAAGAATTTTAGGAAACTAGAACTTCCAACCCAACTAAGCTTAATTCATCCATACACAACATTTTCTCAAAATTTTCACCATAATTCACGATATTCCAAAATACCCAGATGGTAAAATTGAAAGTCCAAAGGTAGCTACCTCGGAGAGAACTCTGTAACAGGCGGAGAAGACGGCGGGCATACGAGAGGCGACATAAGCGATGGTCTGATCGTCTCTGTACTTGAGTCCAATGTCGCCATAGGAGCTCTGAATCTTCCACCGCCTTGATTGACGCTCGTCGACGAGATCCTTCGAAGCCGCAGCCGTTATCTGAAGGCTCGCTCCCTTGATTTCGTTCAGCGATTGGGACAGCCTCAGTACTTTGTTTCTCGTGTGAGGGTCCTCTTGCTCTGAAAACCAAAACCCCCACCAAAACGTACCATCAAAAAATGTTTACAAAAAACAACGATAGAAATGGATTAGAGAGAAGAGGGGGGTGGGGAGAGAGAGAGAGAGAGAGAGACCTCGGATGTACTTTTTGATGGCGCGACGGAAGCGAACGGGGACGACGAGGCAGCCGACGGACTGTTTGGCGGCGGAGCGGAGGGTTTCGGGAGTTAAGAGCTTCTTCGCGGTTTCTGGGATTATGGCGGTCGCCATTTTCGGAGGGAAAAGAAAATCACGAGCTTTCTCTTCTTTTTGTTGGGCGTTGCCTGCGAGCGAGCGAGCGAGAGAGGTGGTTTCTTTGTGGTTTGGTTTTCTGGGGGTTTAGTTTCAGGAGAAGTCTGGGTTTTAGGTGGCTGTTTTTGCTTTGTAGTGGAAAACGACAATAAAATGGACGACATCAAAAACCTTGAAACGACATAAAGAAGGACATAAAACTAGAAACGACAACAATCTCCAAAACAACAACTATTGCCAAGAAACAATGATATAGGAAATGATTGCATTTTGAAACGACAAAAATACAGAAAGGACATTAAAATGACTCTGGCCTAAGAACGACGAAGATATCAAGAAACGACATGATATATCACACAAGGTTACGTTTCAAAAAAGGCAACAATATAGAGAAGCGCGGCGAGGCGACGACGTTTCCGCTCAGACCCACTGTGACGGCGGCGACCCATACGACCTGCAGAACCACCCTTGTACAACTCTTGCACGCCGAAGCTCACCAAAGATGACCTAGCCCAAGTTGCAAATGGCCCGATGGAGATTAATGAGCCCAAAAAGAAATTTTGCCCTAATCTGTTTCAAAAGCCTAGCATTCCAAATTCAGGGTACAAATATAATTGATTTGATGGGTCAATTATAAATTTAATATTTGAGTGTAAAAAATACTATTTAATATAATAATATTTATTACTGTAAATTTTTTATGTATTATATTTTATAAAAAAATTTTCACTAAGTATAGCATATATGAAATTTGACATTTAATTGCTATTCGTTAAAATATTTACTTTTTCAGGTAATGATTACAATTTTTACATTTTCTAATTATTTTAAAAATAAAAATTTACTTTTACAACTTTCAAAACTCAATAATTATGAGAGAAAGTAAATTTAACATTTTAGATTGTATTATACATAACAAAAATAAAAATAACATATATACTGAATATAATGAAGTTAGCATGCTATTATATATAATGTATTATTCCCATAATCCACAGGTACTGATGAAGGTGAAAAATTTTCAAAAGATCACATGTAAGTTAGCATGATCTTTGTCTCTTTTTCCCCAAAAGCATTTTCTTTGTCTTTTTTCCCCCAAAGTGTCGGCCAACATGAGTCTAAGTTGATGGGCATGTCTCTTAAAGGTTTGTTTATCTCCTCTTAGTTTTGGTCTCTAGCTGTGTCATTTCTTCCTATAGTATTTCTTCATCTCTAAGATATTCTCATCAGCAATGCATGTTTTTTAACGTTAGATTAGATCAAATTACATAAATAAGAAAAGAAAAATACGTAAAAATAACAAATACTAACACAGATATGACTATACAAAACAGAACTTGAAAAGGTAACACTCTCTCTCTTTATGAAGTACTTAGTACTTGACTATCTTCTACGAATTGGGGAGGCAATATTAAGGACAAATTTTTCCGTTAATACTTAGGTAACAGGGTATAATTAAGATCATGTTCATTTGCTTGGATCATACAATAAATAAATTATTACCCTCTTTTTTTTTTTTTTTTTTTTTTCTTCTCCCAGTAGGTACTTTTTTGTCACTGTTCGAATTTAATCCCACAACCGAGTGGTTGGGGCCACAAATTACTATTATCTTCGTCAGATCGGGTATCACTTTGAGACGTACAACTGAGCTAATAACTTCTAAAACAAGAGACAACTAGTAGATTCTTGTTGAAAGATTGATTAATGATCATCTGCAACAACCATGAAGCAAACATGGTAAATTTTCTAGCCAAAAAGAAAAACGTGGTTAATTCCTAATGGCTGTGAGGTGGGTCTTTCTTGTTTCAATAGAAGAAGAAAAAAAAAAAACGATTCTTTTATATAGGCCTCATTCATTTCACTGATTCGAGTTTTTAATTTTAATTTTACTACAGTTAAAAACTCTAATAAAAAGTCGCATCTTACTTTTTTTATTACAGTTAACAACTCTCACATAAAATCACATATCAACTCGAATTGAAAATTTAAATCGCTGAACTGAATGTGGTCATAATTTCCTCCCGAGGAAGAGCTATGATCAGCTTATTATTATTCCTCCTGTTCCGGATGGGATCATCACATTTATGTACGTTCCATGCATGCTCCTGGGCTTGGTTTATGATTTTAATCTAACTGCAAGTACAGCCTATTAAATAGCAATTAAGCAGGTTGGAGAGATAGGGTAGGGAGAAGTAGTTGATATCCCTAACAGGGATTAAAGATATGAAATACACCAAGAAAAAATCACAATCATTGACGTTAAAATGTCTCAAAATGTAGAACAATAATCCATCATCAGGAAAAGGAGACGTGCATATATACAAGTAACTTATCAAATGATCAGGTAAAATACATGTCTGCTTCAATCGCGTGACTTCTAGGGAAGACGCCTAACCTTAACATGACGTTGCTAATTTAACATATATATTAGAATTGCTATACCATTTATAGAATAATGAGAGAAACAGTCATTAAACTAGAACTTTCATAAACATCATGCCTCTCAAATTCTTATGGCGCTCTAATTTGATAAAGCTGTATGTGTGTGTGTGTGTGTGTGTCTATATATATATATATATATATATATATATATATATATATATATATATATACACACACACACACACACACATGGTTCCTTAATTTTCTTTTTTTTTAGCCTACCAGCACTACGACATAGTCATATATTGCTGCTGTTTTCAGTGCCCCCAAAGAATATATATATATATATATATATATTTTTTTTTTTTTCGGACATTTGGCTCCAACCATAAAATATGACCACAAATATTTCTCTCTCTCTCTCTCTCACACACACACACACACACACACACACACACATATATATTTCATCATATAACACGCACACACACATATATGTACATAGTGAAGAATAAAAAAAGTGGGAAACAGTGTGTATATATCAGAAGGGATCGTATAAAATATATAAATGTACTTGATCTTTCTCTCCTTAAACGCATGCATTGGGCTCCATAAAACCCCGGGGCATGTTAGTAGGCCCCATACCATCACTAAGACCCCGAAGATATTCTTCAAAAATCAACCTACCACATAGTTAGCCGACCCCATCCTCTTAATGCCCACTTATTCTTCATATTTTCTATTATATAATAAATAAAAACATAAGTAAACCATCATTATTTATTCATACGTGTGTGTACTATACTCCATTAATATAAAGTTAAAAACAATAGAAGTGTACCCGACTAGGGTTTCCAAGCACTTTCTTCTCCAATCAAAACCCAATTATATACCAACTCAAATTTTGTTCCATGATTATTGTATCATTGTACCAAAGTCTCATGATAAGTCCAACCCAAAATACTCAATAAAACAACGAAAAAAAAACAACTTGCATCACTTACAAGTGCCAACAAAATTCAATACAAAACAGCAGCCACGATAATAGTATACAAACACTACACAAACCTTCTTTCATATAATTATATCTATATATATCCTTTAATCATCATCATATAACTCAATACATATTTCTAAAAGCTACTATATTAAAAGCTGTCTACATCGTATATTCTGGTGACATATTCCTTCTTTTGCTAGCTACGTTTGGTTTCTCAATATATATATAATATATAGATTATATCTATCTCTCTAGATTAACAACTAATATTTATGATGTTGCATATATATAACCATGCAAATGCATATGGATACTATTTTCATGTCTATATTTTATTTAGTAATTCATGTACTTTTCTAACTTTGCTTGTGGGCTCAGGCGCTGATTGCAGGAAGAATTGATTTGGGGTCTCTAGAAACCATAATTTCAGAGGCAGTCCATAACTGAGCTGCTTCGCTTAAGTTGGAAGCCCTTTTCGACGGCGACGTTTCATTGCAATCAGCAAAGTACTTCCCAGACACCTTCGTCAGCCTCGGATTCGTCGCAACATAGCAAGTCGTTGCTGCAGCCTAAACAATTATTAATTAATAATACTAGTTAATAATGACTATAAAATAACCCAAAAGAAAGAAAAAAAATTAAATCATTTCTAAATTAACAATAAAAATTATAGCGATTGGAACAATTATACAACAACATTACAGAATACTTGTGCAAACTTTGAAGATTAAGAAAGGAACTGGATTTATATATACCTGAGGGATTGTCTTTAAGAGCTTGGAAGCCAAGAAGAACACTAGATCTACATGTTTTTTAAAAGAAAGATTTTTCAGTAAACTAATTAAAATATGTGAACTAATTATAAACTTTAAAGTTAATTAGCTAGCTATTAAGAAATGAAATAAACCTGTAATAAGGCCCTCGCGTTCTCTGGTGAGTCTGGTCCTAACAATTCCTGGATGGACACAGTTTACTGTCACGTTTGCCTCCATTTGCTACCAAAAAGAAAAAAAAATGTTAATTCGTAATTTTAAACAAAATATATAATATTGATGAAATTACGAAGAAAACAAAAATACACTTTTTTTATGATTCTAAATACAGATTTTGTCTTTTAATGATCATCAACCTGGAGTCTCCTAGCAAGTTCCTTAGTGTGCAGAACATTGGCAAGCTTCGAAAGCGCATATGCACGTGTCGCATCGTAATGGCTGGTCAGAACCAAGACGAATTTAATCCCAAAACTTAATTAAATAAAGCTAAACAGTAAAAAACTATGATTTAAAATTATTTTTATTTTATATGTATTTTTTATAAAAAAAATATTATAAAAAATTAAAAATTATAATTTAAAATAAAAAATAAATAAACTCTAAAATATTTTAATCTCATTCATTTTTTATTTCAGTTAGATTTTTTAAAAAAAATACCATATTTAATATTTTTATTATAATTAAAATTTTTTTAAAAAATATCACTATTTTAATTTAAACTAAAAAATAAACTAAATCATAGGCACATATTAATTTAATTAATTAATTAAAATCTCATTAATTTTATCAATTTAAATTTAAAATATAAATTTTATTATAATAAATTTTTTAAAAAATAATCACATTTAATTTTTTTATTATAATAAAAAAAATTTCTATAAATCACGCTCCAACTTAAATTAACAAATTAAATTTAGTCGCTAAATTTATGCTGATAATTTCGTTTCGTTTATTCACCTTTTCGTTCGGCTTATCTGGCCGAGATATCGGAGCATATCGCCGGAAAACCAGCCATGAACCGTGGACGAAACGTTCACGATTCGGCCTTGGATTCCGGTTGCCTTCGCCGTCTCGATCATCTTCTTCAGCAAGAGCTTCGTCAGTAGAAAATGGCCTGCCAAAAAAAAAGAAGAAGGAAAAGAACCAGAAAAATAAATATCAGATAATTGATAAATATCTTCTTTATCGTTTATAGCAAAAAAAAAAAAAAAAAAAAAAAAAAAAACCATTTAATTACCTAAGTAATTAGTGGCGAAGGTCATTTCTATTCCGTCCTCCGAAATCGCATGCTGGTGCGCGAATTTCCCGGCGTTGTTACTGAAACCAGAAAAGAATACGTGAGGAAAAAATTTTCTAGCGTTTTCTCGCCAGCCAAACAGAAAACGACTCAGAGAGAGAGGGGATAGGTTTGTTACATGAGGAGATTGAGAGGCAAGTCGAGAGCCTCGAACTCCGCCACGAAGCGCCGAACGGAAGTGAGAGAGCTGAGATCGAGAGCCATGACGACGATCTCCGAGTCCGGACACTCCGACGCGATTCGCGCCTTCGCATCCTCAGCGGCTTTCAGGCTCCGAGCCGGCAGAACGAGCCTCACGCCGCGCCGCGCCAGCACCCTAGCCGTCTCCGCGCCGATCCCCGACGTAGCGCCTAATCCAAAACAAAACCAAACGTCAGCACACACTCCACTAATCAACATCACAGCAATCCAACGGTTATGCTTTCTCACCTGTGATGATTGCCGTCACAGATCGCAGATCAGACATCTCGGTGACCTCGTCGGCGGTGGACTTCGAGCCGTAGCCGCTCGCTCCGACGGAGCCGATGAGGTACTTCACCGATTCAAGCATTCTTTTCCAACTCTTCTCTCTTTTTCTGCGTCCCTCTTCAATTTATAAACGTATATATACGTATAGGGATATATATTCTTGTATACAGTACTGGAGGTGTGTGAATGTGAATGATTTGACAAGGTTGACTAGGGAACAATACCAAAGATTTTCACAGAAACCGAAAATACGTAAATTTGGCTCCACAAAAAGGAACAGATAATCGAGAGAGACGATCAGAGCTGTCGATCTGTCTGTCAGATTCTCGCTGCCCTACGCCGCTTCGCATTAACAGCACCGCAGAGGAGGCACACAGCCCTACGACCACGCCGCTCGGCTTTGCATTAAACTGCAAACAAGAGAAGAGAAGAGAAGAGAAGAGGAGAGAAAAACAAGAGAGAGAAAGTCGTAAGGTGGTGGTCTGGTCTGAGAAAGGATGGTCTTGAGAGAGGCAAAACGGCAGAGAAAAAAGCTGCGTTTAGTACGGTACTATAACTATACAAGGGATTGGAATGGATTATATAGTGGTACTTTCTTTACTTTAGTGGAGAATCAACGAGAGAGAGAGAGAGAGAAAGAGGATTGCATATTTGTCAGTGATTGATAAGATTAATGTGTGAGATTATTTTTTTTTCTTGTTTTGCATGATTGATTTTTTTTTATTTTTTATTTGTTGATAGTAAATACCCACTAACCCAACAATTTTGAAATGTTATTAGAAAAAAGAGGTCAGATGAATCTGGCGGGGATTTGTTTTTCGTTAATTATGGATTTATTTTATCTTGATTGATTGGGACAAGGATCGTAAAAGACGGTGCTTTGATTATAATTAAATTGATTAGATGTGTATAATGGATATTAGATAGGTGTTTAATCGGTGGGTGATGATACTGCCACCACAAATTAATTACATTCAAAAATGGCTCAGATTTCACCTACCATTTTTTCCACTATTTTCAGATCTTTCTTTAATGTAAGATATTAATCTATTCAATTCACCTCACCGATTTAAATTTTTAATTTGAGTTAAGATATAATTTTATGTTAAATTTTTTAATTGTAATAAAAAATTAGATATAAATTTTTATGAGAGTTTTTAACTTCATTTATTTTACTAATTTAAGTTTTCAATTCTAATTTTACTATAATTAAAAGCTATCACAAAAAGTCACATTTATTTTTTTTATTATAGTGAAAGTAAAAAGTTTTTACATAAAATCATACCTCAACTCAAATTTATAAACTAAAAGAGACTTTAACCGTAATAAAATTAAAATTAAAAACTTAAATCGGTCAAATAAATGTCTCTACTCCATTCAGTTCGCAAAATTGTGGAATAATTTTTGTGATTGGAAACAAAAAGTAAAGAGATACTGCTATTATATAAGAAAATTATCAACTCAACCACTATTTTCATCAATCCATAATTATTTTGTCATCGGAGAATTTCGCGACAAGTATGAAATGATATATAGTTTATTAATAGGGCTTTGTTATAAGCTGTCGAAATTGTTTTAAATTTTGTCAGTTTTATATTCTTTTATTATTTTGATGTAATTTTGATCTATTTTAATGTAGATTCTTTTCTAATGTGATGGAAATTTTATAGTAATTAATGTAACAAATCTATATATGTCAATTAATAGTGATATGTGATAATATATATATCTAATTTTAATCTAAACTTTTATGGAATATTGTGGTATGTTGATTGTTATATTTTTATTAGTAAAGGTAATCTTATTTATTATTAATTAATGTGACAATATTTTAAATATGTCTCACTAATATAAAACTGATAAGTTACATATTACACAGTATAATTAATACACAAGAGTTGATATTAGAATTAGTGTTCTTACCACTATTCATAACCATTAATCATTTGATAAAAAATGAAAATGTAGTAATTAATTAGAGAATTATTGAGTGTTTATAAAACATTAGTGTTAAGCTGAATATAACTATACATTCTATAAGTGAAAAGACTATATATGATTAAGCCTTTGATTAACGTAAAGAGATTGATTTTATGATTTGTCTTAAAAACTAGCTATAGCCGGCCTCATGGGATGGTTGGTGATGATCAATGATAAGTGAACTCGAGTGTTTTTGGTGTTGGTTGGTTGGGGACGAGTCCAGTCGGCGATTAATTAAAAACGCCAAATCAAGTGGGCACGAGGGCCGAGGTGTATTACAGAAGAGAGATAAAATAAATTATAATTAATAAAGAGAAGAAATGGGAAATATATATTAGCTAGTCAGAAATTAATGAGGCACGTCAAAGGGAATCGCACGTGAGGGGAGGGGGGGCATTTTGGTTACATCGTTGGTCAATTCCACGGCCTCGAATCTGGCATTTCCTCGGGATGTAAAAGCAAAAGCCTCTTTAATTCAATGCCCACGGTCAATCATTCTGTTCAAAGTTCCATTTCCCATTCCTCTTTTTTTCTTTTTCTTGTTCCCTCTCTATCTCTGTCGCTCTCTCACCTTCATTGAATTCTCATTATTTTTCGGATTATTACTGCTACTAGCGTAATTATGATCTAGAATTAATTTTAATTTATGCGTATTTTTTTATAAAAAAAATATGATAGTAAATTATGAATTATAATTTAAATTATAGTATGAATTTATTAATTAAACGCATCTTAAATTTTAAAGTCATTTTCAATTTACTCCTATTTTATTTCTTAAATTTTGAATTCTTCTCATTTAACTCATTTTGTTGAATTTCTATTAAGAATAAAATAAAAAAAAAAGAATAATGAAATTACGTGACATTTCTGTTTAGATTTTTATTAAAAAGAAATAGGTAAAAACTACATGACCGCACTTGATCTCCTTTATTTTTGTCTGATTTTTGTAGAAATTACAATAAAATAGGCGAAATGAGAACAATTCAAAATTTATAGAGCAAATTAAGAATTACTTTAAAATTCAAGGGCACCAGTGAGAATAATCTTTATTTTTTGATTTTTCAAGTTAAACCAACTTTATTTTTTAATTCTATGTTAGAAGAACCGGTATCATTTCTGTGAAAATAACAACTCCTCTTCTTGTATATTTCTTTTTCCCTTCCTTCTTCTGAATATAACAACTCCTGTTGTTATGTACATTGTACAATATTAATTCATGCATCTTATTATAATAATGAGAGCTATATAAGCGCTAAAACAAATGATTTTTCATGTTCTTGGCCACGTTCTTATGATCAGCACAACTAGATTATTATAGTGAATCATGTTAATGCAAAAAACACATGATGATGATTTGATAGGTAAAATAAAAATATTTTCATCGCTATGCTATCTTTTTTTTTTTTTTTTTTTTTTTTTTTTTTTTCATTTCGCTTAACTATATATTAAAAAAATATGTAATTCAGTTTAGTATACTTTAATTAACAAGAAAATAATGATTCTGGATCGAGTTTTAACAAGAAAATATGTAAGTTAAATTAGATTGGTTATATATTTCGCCAATATATATATAAATAGACTAAAAGAAGTGAATGTATACTTTTCATAACGTGAATCATCTACATAAACACAATTCTAATATAAACACTATTTTCTAGCAAAAAGAAAGATAATAATCGTACTTTAATGCAAAGAATACAAGGTTTCATATATATATATATATATATATATATATAGTTTATAATCACTTTATAGTCATGGATTGAGTGATCATAGGCACAATACATGGCGGAGTTATACTCTACCATCCAAAGGAAGATTACGAATATTAATACAAAGACCCCTTTTCCTCTTGAGCTTCGAACTAAAAAATATAACAAACTCATAATTGAACAAGAGAATAATATCATTTGTTAGGGCACGTTTTGTGTTGATCTGTGTGTGTGTGTGTGTGTGTCATAGTTTTGGAAAAGAGAAGGGTAGGTCCTTTATATAATTAGCCAAAAGGTAGATAATAATAAAATAAAAAAATAAAAAATAAAAGTCACGACATTTCAGCTTTTTGGAGCACTTATAAAGAACCCCCGTGCCCCCATGCCGGGCCCTTTGTTACATCATATTCCTTTCTCCACAACCCCATTTTTCTATACAAAGAGATTTTGATACAATCCCCCTGCATTTTTCTGTGCTGCCATGGAGAGAGAGAGAGAGAGAGAGAGAGAGAGAGAGAGAGAGAGAGAGAGAGAGAGAGAGAGAGAGAGAGAGAGAGAGAGAGAGAGAGAATGTTATTAAGTAGTATTTATATATGTTGAAAACGCAACACAAATAGCGGCATCATAATGTTGTTGCATTATTAACAAAGTTTTGGAAATTTTTTTCGAAGACAAATTCTGTCATGCGGTCACTGTAATTTTGCAAGTAGATAATTACTTAAATATACTTAAAATGGACTTAACTATCTAATTCGTCCGTTCAAGGAGATATCAAGTATATGCATGGATGTTAATCTTGTTAGGAATGGTTTTAGAACCAAACAAATCTACATATGTATGAGTTGGGCAGATCTTGGTTAATTTTAGAGTTCTATTTTTTAAATGCTGTTCCTCTTTGTTTTCTATTTTGGCTTCACTGGAGAATCCTTATCGAACTTAAACCACCTTCTTAGAAAAAGCAATATATATAAATATATATATATATACATAAAAACAAGTATATATACATATATATTTAGTTTATTTCATCCATTTAAATTTAAAATTTGAGTATTATTATCGTAAAAAACTCTTCAAAAATAATGTACATCTAATTTTTTACTATAATAAAAAATTTTATATAAAATTATATCTCAATTCGAATTAACAAATTAAATGATTCTTAATTACATGTGTGTGTCAGTTCTGCATCTAATTTGGTTAATGAATTGACACTTAGACAATAATAACACTCACGATCATTAAATCCGAAACATAATGTTGTAGGACAAGAATTTTCTTTTAAGCTGCACATGGGAAAGATATTGACCAAGCCATAGATTCTGCCAGGCAAGAAACTGCAAAGAGTCCACAATTATTATTATTTTTAAGGGAACGAGTCCATAATTATTAAGAGGAAGAAAAAATTAATACAAGGATAAAAAACTAATTCCCTTTTCATAAATGATAAACACTGCCTCTCAAAATAAAATAAAAAAATATATTAAAAAAAAAGAAGAAGAAGAAGAAGAAAATGATCATCAATACTGATTACTGATTCCTGCCAAAATTCGATGTTCTTCTCTAATCTTCTATTTTGTTGTTACCCCTTTTTCTAAAAGAAATAAAGGACAAAAAAAAGTGTGTCCGCTTATCTTTCTGATCACATATATATTGCTGACACCTTGTCAATTGCCTGCCTTTTGCTTTAATTTTGATATGATCTTTGCAAGACTCTTATCTTGCTATCTTAAAGGAAGAGACCTTTGGCCGATAATAATTTTCTTCATTGTCCCACACGCCCATATAACAGATAAACATGCACGTAAAATCTTTTGCATTGTAAAGTACTATTCATGAAGTCCAAAATGTATGTATGTATATATGATGTTTTAAACATGCTTATGTGTAATGTGATTAAGCGAAGGCATGTGATTAGCCTAGCGTTATACAACATTAATTACTAATTACGATCTTGTCTTGGGTTTGGAAGATCATACACAATGAAAGGGCTTGATCAACTAGCTAGCTCACGTATAAGTAATTTTAGGAATTTGATTAGAATAAGAAATCTTAAAAAGGACTATTTCTATGGTCGGTCTTTTCAACATGCTAAGAGCTCTTTCTGTTAGGTTTTTTTTTTTTTTGTTAGTTAGTGATTTGAAATACGAGCATTGTGCACTTAGGCCTCGTTCACTTCGCAGATTCGAGTTTTTAATTCGAGCTGAGATATGACATTTTTTTAGAACTTTTCACTATTGCAGAAAAAATTAAATGTGACATTTTCTGAGAGGTTTTTTTACTGTAGAAACCTAAAACTGAAAACTCAAATCGGTAAAATGAATGAGACCTTAAATTTTCATTTTCTCAAAAAAAAAAAAAAAATTGCACGAGTTATTTAAGTTTACAAGAGAAATGTTAAAATTAAAATTTGATCGTATTTTATAACAAGACCTACCGTTTTGAGAGAACGTGAAATTTATCCTTGAAATTAATGATGGATTTTAAAATTAACAAATTAGGTTAGGATATCGTGTATTTTAACGAAAATTAGTATATTAGTAGATTTCTTTAACATCTTATTTATTGAAAAAAATTATTTAAAAACAAAAGTTATTTTAAAAAAGAGATCATTTTCCATTATTCTCTCTCATATACTCTTTGCTAGGGTTTCATAAAGCAATTTTTGCTGTGTCGCCCTCCCCTTTTCTTCCCTTGGGAAAAATCCGGCCTGGGGGAGGTCGGGGCAGCATATAGTTTCGTTTTGCATCGGAGGACATCGCGGCTAGAGGACGATTGGGTAGGTAAGGATGGTTCATGGTCTACGATTCTTGGACTTCGTGGGCTGCGATCGCAAATGCTGGAAGTCTGAATCGTTGAGCAGAGTTCGGTACTATTTTGTCGGAGAAAGGAGGTCCTTTGATGGTGGCCTAGCTTATCTTTTTTCAGGTTGTAGTGATACCTCCGTTTGTTTATTTTGTTTTTTTCTAATAAGTGCAGCCTGATCCTTGTCCTTCAGCATTATGTTGTTTGTTTTTATAAGATGTCCTTGCAAGATTTGTTTTTTTGTGGTGTTTGTCATGACCTTAGTGTTGCAGGTCCCTTTCTCTCGACGGATACGGATTGGAGTTTTCCATTGATTGTTGAGGTTTGTTTAAAAGAGCCACTTGAGTGTTCAATATTTAGTTCGCTTATGCGTTTTTCTGTTGACAGAACTAGGTATACAGGGTGTTGGTTGATGAATTCATTCTCCGATTCGAATCATAATTCGTAGTTCGTTACAGTATTTTCTATCACAAAAAATACACGTAAATTAAAAATAATTCTAATCACATGATTCTAATTCATGAACCAAACGGACTCGTATAGTGTCTTTGTATATCGAGGTCAGTTTTAATGTGCGTATTTTTTTAATTTAAAATAAAAATTACCTATTTAATCATTCAATTTTTTTTATTTGAAAGTAGATATATATATATATATATATCTTTATTTTGAAAAGGTATTCAAATTGCATTTTAATTGTTTGATATGAAGTGAGTGAATGTCGGGCGCTGATCATAATTTTCTAATTTAGTAACGATTTTTTCCTTTTTTGAAAATAGTTAGTAACGATTTTACTTATGCATATATTGTATTTTTGCAAAGTGGCAAACGGACTTCATAAGTTTGGTTTGAAAACTCAAAAAATCTCGAGAATTATACTTGTGGGGGAAAATTTTCATTTTTCAGATTATGTAGTTAATTAGTTGCTTGATCACTTGTGCACTTTAGGTAAAGTAAATTAAAAAAAAAAAAAAAAAAAAAAAAGCCAGCCAAATAGCAACATCAAGGTTTGATATGATCCCTATATGGTCCTTAACAGTTAATATAATTAAGAAAGAGATAATATTCATATGGCTTTCTTGATATGCAAGCTGCTAAGAAATTTCATACTTGATTTCTATAGTATATACGATTAATATTCCTGGATATATACGCCTAGCTAGTAGCTAGTAGTCTAAAAGGCTTCTTTTATGTATATGCCGATTTGTCTCCTATATTTGGATACACCCCATCAGATCAAACCTTGGATTTTGTATCTCATTATGTTAATCTTATAACTTTCTTTCTCTACCCTTTTTTTCAATAATTTTGGGATTGTTTTTGTTTAGTTCGCCAACTCTATTTGACTAATAAAGATTGTGCATTTGGGAAAAGAAGACCAAATCCTATTATACTATTTATATTCTATGGTGAAATACTAAAATTTGGAGCGTCTAAGTCATTACTTTCCACTGACTCATTTCCCAGTCAAATATATATACATATATATATATATATATATATATATATAAACAACCCCATTTGGATTATCAAAAAAAGCGTAGATTAATTAATTAATGAAAGGGTGTGATTTGAATACTGCCAATCCTCAAATGATTGCCACTAGTTCCAGTGGGTGTTTCGAATCTTTGCAGGGACCTTCTTTTCCCTTAAAAATAGGGTTTCACTTTTGCAATCTATTGGTCTAAATTATCTTTGGTTTGATGAGACTAATCATTTCTCTCCCACCCCACAAAAGAAAATTTTAATATTTTGTCAATTTAATTGTTTGAATACATATATCCATCTGAGGAAGGTGTCTTTCTTATGGAA